>VXBZ01009715.1:246396-297266 GCA_013399135.1 Heliornis fulica | reverse complement strand
TTTTTTTTTTTTTTAATCAGTTTTGGACACACTTTCCACTCTGGTTAACCTAGCTCTTACCAGGATGAAAAAGTCATTATCCTGTGATGGAAGAGTTATGTGATTAGGAAACCACTTCTGCAGGAGAAAAGCTTGTGGTCAATTTTCTCCCTGTGTACAGAGAAAAGAAAAAGCCTTCTGTAGAGAGGAATTCAAAATAGAGTTTTCATGAATCATTGTTTTCTGGACATGTCGGGGAAATCTAAATTAAGGAAGACATCCTTTCACTTAGTTAGGGAAAACCACAGTTCATAATTCTTTCAGAAACACACAATGGCAAACTTTGTACTATTTAGATACTTAAAGCCAAACCAGATTAGATTAAAAACTGGCTAGCTATATTTTGTAATTCTCCAGGAAATACTTTTTATGAGAATTGGAAGGAACAAAACTTAACTGCAGTAGAAGTGATCGGGAATTTTTGACTACATGTATTTTTATTAGAAAATGTTACTGTTCAAGACCTAACTTGTTATAGAAAAATGGAAGGTTTGGAAGAAAATACTTTTTGAAAACTTCAGTGTCAAAAAGATATTTCAGGTTTTATTATGATTAGACTAAACTGCAAAGATCAAGAGCCTGGCAGAGTCCCACGGTCCTGAGGCACAGAAAAACAGGCTTCCAGTGTAAAACGTGTATGACATGAAACATGATCTGCTATATTCCAGGTGAATATTACAAGGGTGTGTAGTGATAGGACGAGGGAGAATGCTTTAAAAATGGAAAGGGGGTGATTTAGATTAGATATTAGGCAGAAATTATTCACTCTGAGGGCAGTGAAGCCCTGGCACAGGTTGCTCAGGGAAGTGGTGGTTGCCCTCACTGGAGGTGTTCAAGGCCAAGTTGGATGGGGCCTTGAGCAGCCTGGTCTAGTGTGAGATGTCCCTTCCCTATGGCAGGGGGTTGGAACTTGATGATCTTTAAGGTTCCTTCCAGCCCAAACCAGTTTATGATACTGTGATTCCAATGAAAGAGTACATATGCATTTTTTTTTCTTGCTCAAACAATGGGGTTTTTTACAAGCTCAGTGAACTCCCAACAGGAGAATTACACCGCTGCTGCTCAGTAGACTGGTGGTAGGACATTCACCTGAAATATGGGATGTTGAGAAGTAGTTCCCAGACAGAACAGTAACATTCTCTCTGCTCTTTCATAAAGTGAGAGGAAGGTAATCTAACTAATCATCGTTATTATTAACTATAGGTAATAGTGTAACTGAAGTTGTTAGCTATGTCTAAAGCATCTCTATCCTTCACTAACTTACATCTTCCTACAATAAACTGGTTTTCGCTGTTCCTACCACGTTGGGTTTTTTTTGTCAAAATGTTTATTTCTTTCTTTGTGTGGTGAAGTTTGAAATGAAAGAAATATAAACATAGTGGTCTGAGGGAAAGATGTTTACCAAATTAAACCAAAATACAACCAAGATCTGAACAATTACACCTTGAGAACTTCACAGAATCACAGAACATTAAGAGTTGGATGGGACCTTGAAAGATCACCTAGTCCATCCCCCCCGCCTGAACAGGATCACCTAGATTAAATCACACAGGAATGTGTCCATATTGATCTTGAATGTCTCTAGAGAAGGAGACTCCACAACCTCTCTGGGCAGCCTGTTCCAGTGATCCGTCACCCTCATAGAGAAAAACTTCTTCCTTATATTCAGATGGAACTTCCTCTGCTCCATCACTGGCCATCACTGAGAATAGCCTTGCTCTGTCCTCCTGACACCCTTTACATATTTATAAACATTAATGAGGTCACCCCTCAGTCTCCTCTTCTCCAAGCTGAAGAGACCCAGCTCCCTCAGCCTGTCCTCATAAGGAAGATGACTCCATCATCTTGGTGGCCCTGCGCTGGACTCTTTCCAGGAGTTCTATGTCCTTCTTGAACTGAGGCACCAAGAACTTGTTTCATCTGCAGCCAGAGCTGGAAGCAAATGTTACAGAGGTTGCTGGAGTAATGAATTATAAAGTCCTCAAAGATGAATTAAAAGCTCTCAAGTTAGTGGTGTTTTATATTTGAATCAATATGATAGCAGTGCAATCATTAATCTTAGAAATTATTTAATATAATAAAACCATGAAACAAAGTAACCTATTTTTTAGTCGTCAAATTTTCTGCATTTAAACTTCACAGTCAGCATCTGAAACAGAAACAAGTATTCAGGTAGGATTGGCAGGAAATTAAAAAAAATTAATACGATCATTATTAAATTTTAATGATTAATTTTTTATTAATTAATACCTGAAATCCAACCTTTAGTATTGGTCTCTGAATTAGTATAAAATTCTCAAAAAAATGAGAAATATGACTGGGTTTTTGCTTGAAGTTAAGCAAAGCTTGGACTAAATTTTATTTTAATTGGATATCGTAAATTAATTTGTGGCTATGACTAAAATTTTGAAAAGATTCAAGTCCTTATGGATTAGGTCAGATATTTTCAATTTCATTATTCAGCTTCAAAAATACTGTAGACCTATAATTATTTTTCTCTGAATGTCCTTTCTTGGCAAACAGAGTAAGTCTCAGACTTACTTGTATTGAATGAGTCAAGTGTAAAAATTGTATTATTACATGCAGGGCAGTATTGGGGAGTAAGAGAAAAAAAATATTTGCAGAGGAAATTAATTGAACTATTGCAACAGAGGGGAAAATGAGGGCTTAGAGCCAGCCTTTTTTAGTACTCAAATAGAATCAAGTTACATACAAGTTGGCAATAATAATTCTGTGTAAAAATAAAAGTCAAAATCTGTTAACTGATTGGAAAGAAATGGATAGTTATTATCAGAGGGGAATATTAGCAAAAGAAAATTATAAGAACTATCAGTGGTGGTGACACAAGAGCTAGTACCTGCAGAGCTACAATGCAGAGAAAAAAATGCTTGTATGTATCATGCAAATAACATCTCTTTTAGTCTGTGATTTTTAGAGAGATCACAAACATTAATGCCAAAAGTCACTGTCTGAAGAAATTTTAAGTGTTAAGAGGTTGAAGGAAGGCTAATTATTTTTAAAAGCTTTTCTTCCATAGAGACAGCTTCACTGGCAGTCTTTGTGAGCTCATTTGGATGGATAGCTGTCATTTTATAGCTGATTTTAGATGCATGAGCTCAAGGATGGAACACACAGGTTTAAGTCCGATGGATTTACTTAGCTCCTCCTGTGTTGGGGGAAATTACATGGTGTCTGTAGACAGGGAATGGAAAGATTTGCTAATACAGAAACTAAGAAATGGTCCTGAAAGATCATAAGATAAGGCTTTGATCATGCAGATCGAACGCTTTACTAGGAAATCAGAATTTTCCAAAGTCTTTTAGGCATTATGGTAAGCATTTGATTTCCCTGTGGAAACATTCAACAGCCAAACCACAGAAGCTTGCTTTAAATTCCACTGAAGCCAGTGCACAGCACTGAATCATGTTTCAAATTGGCCCTAGATATAATCAGCATAATTAAACATTGAATTCACAAGCAAGGGGCAGAACATAATTTCACAACAAATATAAAGGCCAGAGAAACCAAGATGAAGCAATAAAAGTCTGTTCTCAATGCAGCAATCCTGTTTCTGTAGTTCTTTTCCTACTGGTTTATATCATCCAGCTCCTGGGAAATCAGGTGCTTCCTGCCAATTGGAGATCATTAACACTCTGAAAACAAACACATGGTTTTCTGTAGATTCTTGTTAGCATAATATTAAGGCTCTTGCTTTATGGGAATATAGTTTGATCTAACCTCAGGCAGGCGGGCGCTTCAATGTGTCTTTTTAGCTTAAAGGAGACAAATGCTTAGTTTAAATCAGATCATAAAGGGTAACACAGAAGGGAGACAAGAATGAAATTAATCTCAGATAACTTTGGACATCTGTAGTAGGAGATGTCTATATCTCAGTTAATAACCCCCCCAAGCTCCTTTTACCAAAAATGGAGAGGAAATAGGTACATTTGGTAGGCTAAACAACTAGCTCAGGTGTCAGGGCTTACAGTGTAAACACTTATATTAATTCAGGGGAATCCCACTCTGACTTACTGTAGCATGTAACCTTTAAGTTATGATGCCACGTTCTTTAGTCTGACTTGATTTCACATCAGTGATATACTTCAGCAATGGCCTGATTTTAAGCAGATGAATAGTCCTATTGAAGTCAGTGGGATAGTCATGTATTAAAGATACAGTTCAGCGCTTTGCTGAATCAAGGCCTATGTGAGTAATGTGCCACATGTGTTTTTTCTTGCAATAACTCTGTTACATCACTTTACCTTTAGGCAGTAATTTCACTGTACAGTGGAATGGATGTTTTCAGAAAGCTCTCTTAAATTTTTAAGATTTTGGCATTTTTAGAGCAGATGCTAGTAAATTAGTAAGGGCTGTATTCTTTGCTATGCTTCATAATAGCACTAAAATCTAATAAAATATAATTCAGTGTTTTGGCTACTGCACTAATTGAACACTACAGATGTTTCCATCTCTTAGTAAGGGTTCAAAACATAATTAGAGACATGCTAACTTTTTTCCATGTTCCATGTAAAAATGATGAGCCCAAATAGTAACACCAGTTACCAAAGTAGTAAAGATCTTTTCAACCATTTCACAGACAGGGAAATATATCCATCACTCTTCCATGTAATTTCTAATCCTTAAAAGTCTAGCTGACCCTAACAATTTCTGATTTTATCTAAATTTTTAATGGCTTTGTAATTGTCCTTCTTATACAATTTGTATGGTTTCATTGAAGAGAGCCTAAAACTGGAGCATATTTTAAAGCGTGGATTTTTTTAATGTGGATTGGTCTCCTGGTTCAGCTGAAGGAAGATGGCTCAGTTATAGCATACTTGAACCTGAAGCAGGAAATCAGGAAGAAGAAAATCCTACTTCAGAGGTCCTTTGTTTTGATCTCAGTGGACATCTGAGCAGAACACATTATTCTGCACTCAGCAACATCTGACAAATTCCCAACGTGGCCTTTGGTAGGGTCAAGGGCCTCTTCTTCAGCAGGTAAAATATACTGTTCTGCTTGCCATTGGCTTCCATATCAGTTAGCTGCTCCATATACTGAGATCTTTCCAAAGAGCCTCACTGTAAACTATTTTTATATCAAGTTATCCTGTCGCAGTCATTATAAAAATAAATGAACTAGTGACATTAAGCTGAAAGGTAAGCAGAGGTGCTGAGTGTTAAACATATTGGGGGGGTGAGATCTGTTAATCGTTTTATTAATGTTTTCTTTTCTGCAGAAATCCTTGAAAATGCTTGTAATTCTTTGCAGCTGACAGGCTGTTGGTCTTGCAGAAAGAAGAGCTTTCTGAGTCCCTTAACTCCAAGTCACAGTTGTTCCTTGCTTTGATTTGACTATTGGAGAATTAGTTCAATAACCTCCCAAATAGTAAATGCCTATGCTCTTTCAATTTAAGTGTGAGAAGGTCCTCATCTGAGAAAAATTACAGTCAAACAAATACTAAATTGAAACACAAGCTTAATGAGTTACACTGAAGCTGTGTAAGAGACTGACAGTCACTTTGCTCCCATATGGACTTCTACATCACTGTTACTTCACTCTTTGCCAGATTTAGCCCGTTTGAAGGATTCCCCTCTTTCACACACACTCCAGCGTTCCCAGGCTAGTGGGAAGCAGCAGCTGGGCTGAGGCTTTGTGTCTGCAATCCACTCTGTCCTTTTACAGTGCTCATGTTAAAGTCCGTGAGTCCCAGTCCCCAACTGTGCACTCCATCTAGTACTAGAATCATAGAATCATAGAATTTTTAAGGCTGGAAATGACCCCTAAGATCATCCAGTCCAACCATTAACCTACCGCCACCAAGTCTACCCTTAAACCATATCCTCAAGCACTGCATCTACCTGTCTTTTAAACACCTCAAGAGATGGGGACTCAACCACCTCCCTGGGTAGACTGTTCCAATGCTTGATGACAGTTTCAGTAAAGAAGTTCTTCCTAATATCTAACCTAAATTTTCCCTGGCAAAACTTGAGGCCATTATCTTGAGTTCTGTCACCAAGTACTGTACTAGTGCTGTCTTGATGACTGTCATGGCAGCATGTCTCAAAATCCTGGTGGGGAACCTCCCACTTGTAGTTACGTCTCTGATTCATGTCTCCAAGCAGACTTGTTATTCCCCAATTTGGACGTGAATGCATCTACCTACCAGAAGCTTCTGGTGCCCGAGTCTACCAGGTCACCTTCTGCAAGATGTGTTGCAGACCAGCAGCTTTCTCAGCAAAGCCATCATTGATCATTGTTCAGAGCACATGGGGCACCAGGTTGTCCTGGCCAACCCTACTGCTCACACCACATGACCCATGCCAAGGGAAGACAAGCTCTTCTTAGGGAAGAGAGGTGTTCTGGACAAGTGAAGACAGGACCACATGCCCTCTGAACGGAAAGTTATCCAGGGACACCATTCCCAGCAAATCCTTGAAGCTTTTTGACTTTCCTATACCACGTGCTGTAGTACCTGATGCTCCTGCTCCAGCCAGCCAAGACTGGGCTTGGCAGCTGACCCAGGTCTAACTAGCAGTTGGCTTCATATGATCTACAAGTAATGAGAGCTATTCACCACTTTTCATCATTGCACAGCTCTCTACCACTGAGTCTTCTCCCCTTGCCCTGCTACATTCATTCCCTCCCTTCCCTTCACCTTCCCAGGCAGTGAAAGGTGTATTGACAGCTCAAAAATGAGTGAGAGAATTTGTCTTTCCCATCAAGAGCCACTTCTTGGTGGAACAAGCAATTGCATCTTATGTTCTCACAATAAAAAATAATTTGATAAATGTAGGCTATATTTTAAATACTTTGAGTCCTTTTCTGATTTTCTTTACTTTTATATCTTACTAAATACATTTCCAAATTTTGGCATGAGTGCTTTTGCTGAAGCACTAGGTAGGCTGAGGCTCCTATACAAAAACACCTATGACATTTTTCACTGATGTTTTATGCTGACAGAATCATTCTGGCATCTTTTTTTTCTGTGGACCAACACATTCCAGAGACACTGAAACAACAGACTGCAGGGTTTCATGTTACAGAAGTCTGTAATAACCCTATCCACAAAGAGCCTTCCTAGCTTGTCTGAAAAGAAGTGTCTCTTAACACAGTTCTTGAATAAAAAAAGGCTGGGTAATCCTCAGCCTTCCTAGTAGAAGAAGGAAAGAAAAAAATAAAACCCAAAACCAAACCAACAAAAAACCCTTAAAATAAAAATGTAGTGTCAATTCATGTTTATTGTGCAGTATGAGTGTGATTTTCATATTTTCTGTGGACAATGTAAAACTTGGATAGTAAATTGGGTTGAGAAAACTTTTTAAAGGCAGGATACTACTGTGAAGTCAAGTATAATTAGATGAATGAGAAAATTCACTTCATCATATTTCACCCTCTAATTTCTATGAGCCTTATACAATAGTCAGTCATTCAAATGTATGGTGTCACACTCCTTTTTCTTGGTCCAGTCATCTTTCTTGTTACCCAAACCTGACATTATTCTGTGAATCAGCTGTGGATAGGCCCTAATATTTCACAAGCTTGATGAGATGAATGATGAGATCGAAGCAACCTTGCGCCACCTTTCTTTATTCTGTTTTCCTAACTTTCATAATGTAGATTCTTTTTTTTTAATAGATCTAGGATCATCACGTTATTCAGTCTCAGATAAAATATGTGCTTTATGCCAGGAAAAGAAAGTCCTTTCCAAAAATCCTTCTTCTGCCACTTCAAGTGTTATTACCTGGTCAGTCTTAAATCCTGCATTCACTGCAAGAGATTGCAGTGTGATTTCAGATAAATTACTGGGTTAATTTGGGTCACTGTTTCTAAATTAAATATTAGAGCATCAGGAGTAGTAAATGAGTAAACATGAGTAAAGTACAGAGCAGACAGTTACAGTAACATATAGAATTTATGAAGAGTTTGCCAAAAATACCTATCTCGTGTGGAGACAGGAAGAATTACCACAGGGTACATATCCTCACATGGGGAAGAATGGAAGAAAGAGTTATTTCCAACAGAGTGGAAAACAGAATACACAGAATACATTTTTTTAAAAACTAACCCTGGATTAAACAAAGAGACAGGATCAAAGTTGCCAGCACCCCTGAAGGTAGTGCCTCCATGGTTTTAGGACTATGCCATCATATCAGTTCTACACCTGTTTTAACCCCCAGCTGCCTTCTTATCCCCACACAATCTCCCTCTGGAATTTGTGTTTGTTTTCATGGCTAGTGGGCATGGGTAAAAGTCCAACTCTGTTTCAGTTTATGTTGGCATCTTTCCACTTTGCAATGAGAATGCAAAATTACTAAAGATCCTCTTATGACCTTTCTGTGTTACACTGGACTTTTGCAGTTAATACCTTTTGCAACTGGCTATGGGCTGAGAAGAATATAGCTGCTTCTGGTAACTGAGGACAAGGAATGATGTTGGGATTTCCCTAGGGAAATCAGCATACTTGGGGTGGTTAACCTTGACAGAAGATGAAAACAAAAATGTGGATGTTGGTGGTATAAAAGACATGAGCTGGGAGACAAGTCTAGCTAAGCAAGTATCATTCCTTTGGGAAGTAGATTGGGCTCAGTTTCTACTTAGTTAATATGGATTCACTCTAAATATGGCATTAGTACATTCAGACATCAAATGCTGCCATAAAGAATGGCATACATTCATTTAAGATATTCTTAAAATTAAATTCAGTACATTACTACCTTGCTAGTCACAGGATACTTTGGGGCTACACGTTTTCAATCTGCATTTAGTTACATCAAGTTCAAAGTGGGATATGCAATGTATTTTCTGATCCTTCTGCAACTTAAGCAGTATGTAATAATGGATGGAAATGGCATTCTGTATGTTCAGAAGATGTTATACCTTTTTGATAACCACTGGCAGAAGCTTTAGGGAGTACTTAGTTTCTCCAATGTAGACTGAATATTAAGTTTAGAAAATGATCCCTGTTGTGTTAAATCTCTCTACTTTGTTTTCAGTGAATTCAGGCAGCTTTGAGGAAAACTTCATAGGGGAAATGATGACTATTCTCTTAAATCCTAAGAAATACAAGGAACAGACGAGAGAATCACAAAAGGTGATAAAATATGTGCAAATTGAAGAGGATAGAAATGCTTTTCTAATGTCAACAGTGGGTTTGCTTGAGAGATGAACCTGAAGGTAGGATGTAACCCACATCTCCTTTAAATAGAGAGCTTTTGATGACCCAGGTATCAAGACTGAAAGTGGCACCCCACTGTGAAAAGGCTTTGCCTGCCATTTGTTTGCACTGGTTCTTTGTAACTTGGCCACCAGTTTGGTGAAGATTTATGTGAAATGCTCATGTTTGTACAGAGCCCCAGATACAAACCCTTTGGTAGAAGGTCCCTTTGGTGCTTGGGATAAGAATACTTAGATGATGGGATTTATCTTTCCTTAATCTTCTCCTGTCTAGACCAAACCTGTTTTCTATATTTTCCCTAAGTTTTTTTTTTCATTCATTCTAGGTAGCTTTTTATCCCTCTTCTTCTGTTTTTGACCTTATCCAATTTGTCTACCTTGTTTTTATAGCAGGCTAGTCAAAACTGGACTCCAGCTGAGGCCTTATGTGTGCAGGATAAAGAATAATTACCTCCTCTGTGTTACTTGCCACAACCTGTTACTTGTTAATAGCATCACATTTTTCACCTGGATTTAGCCACTCCAACCTCCCTTCCTCAAATTTTTTTTTTTTTTACTAGCATGTTGCCTGGCTAGTTATTCCTGAATTTTTGTTGTGTGTTCAATTTCCTCTCTCAACTGTTGTCTCTTTATTTTTCCATTTCATCCTGTTGCTCTTGGACAGTTTCTCCAATTTGTCAGGATCAGTTTGAACGGTAACCGCAGCTTCCAGTGCTTTCAGCTCTGTGTGACTTACAAATGGCATGGGTAGTCTCTGTACTGTCATTCATGTATTTAATGAAAGTAAAGGATAGAAGAGGGTATGGCAGAAATGTGTTGCCAATTTGTGAGAGAAATGTTGACAACTTCTCTTTGAGTGTGCTTTTTCAATCAGTTGTGCATTTGTCATAGAGTTATTTTGTCAAGACAGTATTTCCTTCTTTTGCTTAGGAGAATGTCATGAGAATCAACGTTAAAAAACAGCTTGCTAAAGCCAACTGGAATATGTTAGTTTTCAGTTTATCATCTAGCAGACCATTCCAAAAGGAAGGGAGGTAAAATGTAATAGGCTTTTGTCTTTGTTCTCCATTTGTTTCTTTTTTACTCATTTGTGCCATCCCTCTCTCTCTCTTCCTCCTTCTCAGCCTCAAACAGAAGTGATACTAAACACAATGATGGAGAAATGTGCACCATAACACAGTATAGTACTGTCATGATGGATGAGAGGAGATGAATTCAGCTGATTTGTTATGAAATAGCATTGATTTCACAGGCAAACTCTACCACCTTTAATCATAGTACTCTGTACCTAAGATACTCCTGTTGACTTCAGGGAGATGAATACATTGAGATGTTTTTCAAGAGCCTTGAGTAAACTAATGCAAAGAATCCGCAGTAAGTAACTTCTGCATTTACCTACAGAAAAGTGTGGCTGTGGAAGTTTTTAAAGGGAAAACAGACTAAGAAAAAGATACTTTATGGAAAACAAGTGTTTCTTGATATTTATGGATACTTGGCTTTGATTTTTGCGTTAATAGATGACATGTTCACATTTCATCCAGTATATCGGGTTTTGTACTGATTTTTTGTTGTCTGATTCCTATCTTCTTGTCCCCAGCAAGAGCAAAAGGCAAGGTGACATTCAGTGACGTGAAGAGTGTCAAATGTCCATCTGGCATGGAAGAAATGCTTTCTACAGAATGCAAGGTGATAGTGTGGAAATTACTACCTCAGAAGATGACAGTGAACAGGTTTTTATTTTAGGTGATTTGACACACAGATGAACAACAGATGATTTCTCACAAATTAGATAAACTTACAATGAATGATGATAGTAGTTTTGAAAAAGTTATTTAATGTCTCAGGATGTGGAAAAGAACTAGTTTGGGAGCAAATGAAAAGGGCAGACCAGTGCTGACTACAGAGTTTTCAAACTGTAGCTCTGGTTTAGATAGACCTTTCGTCTCAACTGGTATGACAATTTTTCTTCTTCACAATCCCCACATTAAGTGCTATGAAGAGAATTATTAGCAAAACCATAAATGCCTTCTCTTCCCTCCAGTGTGCAAAAACAGTGCCGTAAAACCTAACTGGTTTGCATGGCTTAGGATAAGCCGGTCACCTGAGCCTCAGGCACTGTTTCCCAGTGTTTTTAGTTCCTTGCAAATAACAATGGTAGCTACTGACTCTGTGCTGGACACAGATTGATTCTGGAATAGCAGTCTGGTTCCCTGTTTTCTCAGATAGAAGTTGTCAAACAGTTCAAAACTGACCAGGATGTCATCAACTAGAGATCTTACAGGATAATTGGTTTCCCTCATCTTCAGAACTCACAAGAAGAAAAAGAGCAAGCAAAAAAAAAGCCCCAAAAATCAAGACATGTGGCTTCCGAAGCAAGCAAGCAGTTCAGCAAATCAAGACACAAGGCCTCTGAGCTTTCAGTGGTACAGCTTATCCCAAGTTATGACTTGGTCTTTATTGATGAAGGAACTGGTTTTAATTTCCAAGATTATCAATGTTTCAGGTATTGTGGAAAGGAAAAGTCCAAAGTAGCTGCAGAAATATTGTCCCACATTTTGACCAGATGTATTTTAAAACAGATTCTAAAAAAAGACTTTTGCATGTTTACTCTCTGTGAATAAACCTTATTTTCTACATGGCAATAACAGAAATGAATTCAAGGGAAATTACTCACATATGTGAAGAAGGTAATGTGCCCCTTCACTTTCAAAGGGTTGGCATCAGCGTAAATTATTGCTTACAGGTGTTAAGTAACCTCTTTGATGGTTTTTTTTATTGGCTGACTCACATTTCTTAGGAAGATAAAAAGCTACTGTAACAGAGCAGTTATTTAATTAAAAAGAACTAAGGATTTTCACGGTAAAGAAATGGGTGTGGATGGGTGATTTTTGTTGAATGCACTTGGTCCAAGACTGACAACATTTTACTAGGTATTCTCTTTGCCTTTCACCTCCTCATTGTTATTTGTATCACATGCTTGAATATTCATTTTGGTTTAATAAAGACTAATACGCTGACTTTACAAATTGTGTAGGTATTTTTATTTCAAGTCCTTCGTGCAACATAGTCCTTCAGACTTACTGGTTTGAATCATGTCCTAGATGCTTTGCTCTCTGCAAGTTCAATGGAAATGAGACTTCAGTCAAATATAACAGACATGGACAAATTCCAAGAACACTCTTGCTGCTGTATTTCTCAAAGTGATCATCAAAAAGACCCAATTTAAATAACTTCCTTTTCCTCCAAGTCCAAAATTTGTTAGTACATTTGGAAGTGCAGAAGGCAAAAGTTAATTCTGTCTTGTTTAAATACCAGTGATTTCCCATTACTTTCCTTTGTAGTGAGGATAGATAAGAATTTTAATTTAGGAATTTCATACCTCCAAAATATATTTGCAACAGTACTTGTGATTCTTTGCAAGAAACTTTACAGTGGAAAACTATAACAAATTTATGTTTTTCTCTCCTCTTCTCTAAGATTCCTCCCTCCTCCAAAACAAAAAAGGAACATATAAAGTTCTGCTGTGGGTTTGCACTGCAATAAAGCACCCAGACACATAGTTTTATCAACTGCTAGTATGCCTTTAACAAATCACAATTAAATATTAACAGCCCATGGAGCAGCATGGAGGGCTCCCCAATCCTTTGAAGGCATATTTGCCAATTAAACAAAGTCTGACATTAGAGTAAAGGTGGCAAGGATCCAAACCAGAGAAATGAAAGTCAACCACTTCAGTGTCATTCATTAGCTCAACAGACATTCTTTGTGTGGCCTGTTTCTTTACTACTGCCAAATCCACACCCTGTTCAGGAACTTACCCAGGCTCAGATAAGCTTATTATGGAAATAACACTTTGTCACCCTTTACAACTTGCTTCTTGTTAAATTATCTTTTATCTTCTTTGTAGTATTTGTCACCTCTCCTTGGGTGCCCCTTGTGTGGCCGAAAGGTATTGTGTTTGATTAGAAATAATCAGGTTCCAAAGGTTAATTGAAGTTAATAGAGTGATATGGTAAAGATTCCCTCATCTGAATCATCACAGAACAGTGGTTATGGAGACACATTTGTGCATGTACATTTTGTTGGGGTTGGAGTTGGCAGTGTATGGATGTTTAGCTGCTTGTTTGGGTCATATGGAAATAGGCACTGATGGGAGTGCAAAGGAAAATCTGGATGGGAACTCTCTAGCCTGTACATGGCCTTCCCAAATGTGCTGTGACTCCAAACCCTGTGCTGAAAAAACAAAAAAGCTAACAGCTGCCTTTGTGTAGTGAGGACATGAGAGGGAAAGAAGGAGCTTCTCCATCACCCCTTTTTCTGTTAGCTGAGAGAAAAGTCAGAAAACACTGGTGTCACATGCTGAACACCCTCAGGTAAGAGGCTGTAGCAGCCAAATCGTGCATCACCCATGAAACCTACAGGCTGCATGCAAAACTTGTGTCCCTTTTCCTTCATTCCGCAGCTTCAGAGTTACCCCACTAAAGGGCTCTTCCTCAAAGACTTGATCATGCCTGTGCCTGACTTGATCTGTGCCTGGAAGAATAACCACACAAAGCAAGATTTCTGTTGTTGTGCCTCAAAGAGGTAAAGATGTAGCATGAAAGAGTGGAACTCAATCTCTTCAGAAGCAGTTCAAAGGATAAAGGCAAAACTAAATATTACCATCCCCACTGGGAAACACTAAGGCTTGGCAGGGAGTAGGAAGAGAAATGGTGCTAGGATGAAGAAAGAAAGGAGGACAACTGGGCTTGTTGCTCCCACCAGAAGCTACAGAAGAAGCATGTATGAAGACGTCCTCCTAAAGTGGTCCCAATTCCGTGACAGTAGCTAGCTTAGCCCAAACCCTGGCCCCAGCAGACACCAAGAGACTGGCCTGTGTCCATGACTAGCAAAGCAGGCACCAGGGCTATTGATAGTTTTCTGCCACATTTTGCCTATGTATATTCCTACCTGTTGGAGATGAACAGCTCAGTACAGAGTCATCCAACCTTGCTGCCCAACACAGACATCTTTGATGATATTTTCAGCTCTGCAGTTAAATACTTTTTTGTTTTCCCTAGGCTGAAACACTGCATTTCATTTCATTCATCCTCCTATACAGACACAGAGAAACAAGATACCCATCAGTAGGCAACTACAAAAGACTGGAGAGCTAAGTGAAGAGAGAAAAGTAGTTTCTTGGACAAATACTTACTTAAAAGACTATCATATTTTGAATGGGTCTTTGTATTTGCCATATTTAAGCAGATGTCCTAGTCTATGTCTTTATAATACGTATCTGTCTTTTCTCAGAATTTATAATAAATTAAAACGAACTTTATATAATAAAACATTACTGGTACAGAAGTTATTTTAGATTTTTCTTTCCTATATATTCAGTTGTGTATATGCATCATGCATATTCACTCTAGTTACACAAACTGCATTTTCTGTAGCTTTCACTAGCAAGGAAGAGCAAAAATATCTCAGAGTTGCATTGGGCTACTAAGGCCTCATAAGCAACATTGAAATATGTCTCATTCATAGAGAGATTCTCAATTCTGCTCATTTCTCACGTCTCTTCATTTTGACTGTTAAAAAAAAAAAAGGCCCCATTTAACATTCTCTACACTGGAAAATTTCTGAAAAGATACCATAGAAAGGGAAATAAAAAATAAGCCTCCTTTGTGAACATTAGGAGGAAAACAGATTTTTCCTTGTTGCAGTGAGACAGGCTTCCTCCCAGGTTGCTGAAGCTGTGCCTCAGCAGGTGTCTATCTGCCTCTGGGTTGCTGGTGCTCTGCAGATTTCCAATAGCGAGGGGGTTTGCTTCTAATCTGGTGATTTTGACATCACCCTCACTGCTCATTTAATGAGCCCAGTGTCATAAATAGGATTATAGACCCCAGAGGTCTAATTCTCAGATCCTGAATACACTGAAGAGTAACAGTAACTATGGTAAATAATTACCTCAAATCAAAATTACAGCATTAAAATTTGAATGCCAGAAACGTTTGTTCAGTGATCTGTATGGTGGGAGTCACTTCTCTTTATCTAGCTCCCAAAGGAATGAGATAGCAGCCAATGAACAAACACCAGCATCACACTTAGCACCTTTGCAGACATGGTGTAGAAGGTGGCACTGAAACCAGCTGGAAACGGCTGAAACCAGTGGTTTTGAAGTGGGAACATAGCCAAACCGTGGCTGCTCTTTTCCCTCAGCAGTCTGGGTTTTTTTTTAATCTTTTGGACTTGGCTAAGATCAGGATCATATTCTCAAAGTACAGATGTACCATGAAGTTCTCACAAGAGGATGTGATGGGAATGAAATAAATGCTTCAGAAAGCTAATCTTTATCAGGAGAGTTAAGGCTTATTCTGCATTTGCATTATGTCTCTAATTTTCAGATACTGTCTGATTACCAGGATGTTCCACATGGGATATTTGTCCACCTGCATAATTATAAAAAATATTCCTCATTTGTCACTATTCACACGTAGATTTTAACTTGTGGTTTGTAAAGGAGGATATTGTATAGAATCAGAGAGCTGGTGAAGTCATTTGCTAATTACCCAAGGAGGTTAGTAGAAGACCAAAGGATCATAGACGGGCATCTTGTATCTTATCTGCTATCTCCAATCAGATTGTCTTTTTCAGTGCCAATTTTCAGCTGTCATAAGCTGGCCTGACACTAGTGAATATGATCTGCTTTAGGATACATAGATGCAAATTGCTCGGGGTGTTTTCTAGTACTCATCAGCAGTGCTAAGTAAATGCCATTTCTAGATATGATTAGCTCTGCGTATCCCTAGATACTAAGGCACATATGTAAAATAGATGCAGTTATATATTTTAATATACACAAACATGCAGTCATGCACATAGAAAAACATTCCCACACATATATGCATATACGTATACTGCTCATGGCAGATAAATATGTCATAGGGAGGCTTTTCAGATGAGCATGCATTGCACTTCCTTATTATCTTGATGAATTTGATTATAATTTGTGCAATATTACAGAACTGTTTTCTAAATGAGATAAAATGCCATAAAGATTCTTATTTAGATTTTGTATAGGACTGGTTTCCTACACAGAAACCTATTATTTCTAAACCTATTATACACAGAAACCTTTCTATTTCCTACACAGTTGAGCCAGAGAAGGCAAAAGGAAGTAGTCAAGCTGGAGGGGGAAAAATGCACAGTTAAGCAAAAGACTTGAAAAATTAGGCAGCAAAGGAAAGAGCAATTGAAAGCTGCTTAGATTTACTGTAGCTGTAATGTGTGTTCTGCTTATTTACATAAGGTCTATGTGATTATCTTCTCTGCTGTTCAGTAAGAATAGTCCTTACTGTAGTATCTGCTCCAACACATGGCACTTTTGTTATCTCGGATATGCAGCCCTCTTATTAAAGAAACACACTAACCCATGTGTAATGTGAACTTTTGACCATTCACAGTGTTTGGAGGCAAAGAATTTATTCCCCCACTGGCAGATGCAGAGGGCCAAGTTTGTGTTCCCAAGTGTGCAGATTGCCCTGGTTTTATTTTAGGCTTTCAAAACTTGTGTTGGTTCTTTTTCATTGTTGTTGTCATTGCTGTCTGTTTTTTTTAAATACAGGTTCTCTGTTGTGGAATTCGTTTTAATGTATTCCTGAGACTAAATATTGCACTCTATAACTTCTGAAACCAAGGCCTTCTCATGGAAATTCTGGACTCTCTTCTGGGCTTTAATTTCCCTCAAAGGTTCTTTACTCACCCCACATGCCTAAATCTCCATCTTACATATTCTCCAAGTATGAGCATTCAACATTCATTTTCCAAGAAAGAAGCTTTTCCCTTTACTCTCCTTCTGCTGTACTGGTGGATGAGATGTGTGTCTGCTTTTATTGTCCATCAGGTTGTGTGTCTGTGTCTCAGAAATCCATTTATTCCATATCTGGTATTTCACTCATCTGCAGCCAATCCATCACCATATTCTAACTCTGAACCCAGAGAGCAATAGCTCTTTGGTGACCCATCGTTCATTTTACCCTGGCAGGATCTGCCCACTGCTGCAGACAGAAAGAAGACAGGAGTCAGGGTCTCGACGGCAGCAGTCTGACAGAGCACTGGGTCACTTCTGGGACAAATACCAATTTATTTGTAGTTCCAGTGAACTCTTTTTTTTTTTTTTTTTAATACATGTGTTACACCAGGGCTCCTAAGTCCTTTCTGGCCCTTTGCAGAAGCATCAATTTGATTTCAGGTAAATGGCTTCACTGCAATGGAAAATATCATTCAGATATTGAGTTATTCCCTGCTCGTTCTTTCTAAGGTTTCCCATAGGTGGGAAATAGAAAATAAAAAAATTTAAAAAACTGCTGAGGGAAAGAAGCAGCCACAGTTTGGCTATGTTTGCATTTATAAATAAAACATGAATTTTTATCTGGAAAGGTGGCTTTCAGTTTTCAGTTGATATAATCTTTGAGATTTTTATAAACAGGACAAAGCTGGAGTAAGCTAGAAAGCATTCTTCTTTTTTTTTTTTTTTTTAACAATCCAACATATAAAATTGCATTCTTTATTTGGCAAGACAACTTCTTGGAAAGAGTAGGTAGGCTTCATAGTAATGATTCAACCTATTGGAGAGTGTCCAGATGAGGGCAATGAGGATGGCAAAGGGTCTGGAAAGGAGGGAGAGTCTCTTAGTTTTTTCAGCTTGGAAAAGAGGAGACTGAGGGAAGACCTCATCATGATCTATGGCTTCCTGACAAGGGGGAGTGAAGGGGCAGGCACTGGTCTCTTTTCGGTGACCAGGGATAGAACCTGAGGGAACAGCATGAAGCTGCGACAGGGGAGATTCAGGTTGGATGTAAGAAAAGGTTCTTTACTGAGAGGGTGGCACTGGAACAGGCTTCCCAGGGAAGTGGTCACAGCATCAAGCTGGGCTGAGTTCAAGAAGCATCTGGACAGTGTGGAGCCAGGAGTTGGACTCAATGATTCTTATGGGTCCCTTCCAAATCTGTGTTTCTATGAGTCTATGAACTCTTTACTGTTTCATTCATTGCACACACATTTTTGCTGAGAAGCAGGTATATGCTTCTAGGTGGGTATTCAGTTACAGATTCATACAGACAAAACACTTCTCTGTCTTTCAAACTGTTGTGCTTTGTTTACTTAAAATGGATTTTTAATGTCCTTTTTTTATTAAGTTTTGCACAGTTACCACTTTAAAAATACAGGAACTGTGGTTCAGATCCCATAAGGGGGTAAATAAAGTACCCAAACACATTTTGTAGAAGACTTTAAAGCTGTTTTAAGGATTTCTTCTCAGCAAAGTATTTCTCATGGATATTTTAAGACAAAAAAAAAAAATGCTGGTCTTAAACCATCTTAAAACCCTCATGCTGACTTCTACACCAGATGAAGGAATTTTGAATTCACCGGTGACAAAAAATTATTAAGAAGTTATCCATCATTCCATCATGAGAGTGAGCTCTTTGTACTTTTTTTTCAGACTGCCCCATGTGGGAGAACATTTCAAACTTTCACAATTTCTTCTCCTTTCTTTTCCTTCCTAGAATGACAGGACCACACTGGAGTAATGCTACTGAGTCACTTGAAATTAATCAGCCCATTGTTTGAATATGGAAAACATCAGAACATAATATTGCTTAGTAGTTAGGTACAGGAAACATTTTATAAACTGTGCAAGGAAAAATGAAAGATTTTACCAGCAAAGATGAATAGGAGAAAAAATGTTCAACTGCATGATGAAAAAATGGTGAGATAACCCTGAGAGATATGAAGCATTGCAAAACCTTACTAGTGTGTGCTGAAAAGCCACTGCAGTTGATAGGTCTCAACTCTCAGTTGTGACATCATTAGTAAGTCAAAATTAAGAACTCATCATAACTTAGAGTAAATGTTTACTGATTAATCAGTATGTACCAGGACTGGTCTTTGACCCATACATTTGGCCACATATGTATTATTAAACAGTCTTTTCCTTCTGGTGGACATCTCCATGCTCTCTGTGCGGTGCTAAATCTACATATCTGGTATCAAATGCAATAGGAAAATTAACCAGACTAATTGCTCCATCAGCTAAGAACAGCCATGCAACTTCACTCAAGAAATTAAGAAAAATTCTGATGTTCCTTCAAGCTTGTCCATGTCCAAACAGGTAAGATTTCTAATGTTGAACCAAATTTAGTCTCAGGCTTTAGTCCTGGTAGTGCCCATACAACCAGAACCTAAAGGCTTGGGTGACCTGCAAGCTGTCTGGTGGGTGATGGGAGTACTGCCACTGGATAACGAGTTGTTCACAAGCCTCCAGCATTTGTGTTTGGTTAGCAAAAACATCCTACGCAAATGCTTTTGCTTTAGCTGATCTTTCACTGGTCCAAGAGTTCCAGTTGGAGTGGCTCAATACAAATGACCCTAGTCATTGGTCTTAATCATTGCCCTGCTTCCAAAAGACAACAAAAGAGCCAGAGTCTTATTCTGTTATTCCTGGCTGGAGCACACCACTGGCCAGCCAGCTTTGAACATTTCAATTTCTTCATAAAAATGTATTGAACTTCACAATAACTGCAGTCTGAAGCACTGGGTTTTGTTGGTTTGGGGTTTTTAAGTAGTAGTGGTACAATTTTCAATGAAGGTTAGTCCAGCAGAAAGGACAGTCTGGCCAACAGACTGTTTCCTTATAATTTCTCTGTCTGAATTTGTTCTAATGAGCTTGAGCAAGGACAACTCTGGATTGGCAGTGAGGAGACTTGGATTTTCTTCAAAGCTTGCTTTCTAACCCACAGTGTAAAATTCACCCTGCTCTGTTCCTTCCCTGCCTCAGTTTACTTCAGCTATAAAATGAAAGTGATAATTTCTGTTGTAAAATACTTACATCTGTGGATGGAAAGCATTACAGAAAAACTAATTACTGTTATGCTTAAACATTCCAGCATTGCGATTAAGTGATTTTTATGCCTTGATAATTATATTCCACTAGGGAAGAGTGGGCAACCATCCATCAAACTTCCTGGCTGTGACTGAAATTCTAAGTTGACAGAAATTTTGTGGTACAGTCATTGATAACCATGGTTATGAATAGCTCTGAAACAAAGCTGTGAAAGAATTCACAGCCTCTTCAGATTGACATTATTTATAGCACACCCCAGGATGAGGTAAATTTCAGTCACGTACAGCTTGTTTAAAAGCAGAGTAAATTTTTATCACTCTCCTGAATGCTAACAGATGAAAGTCTGTGTGCAAATTTTTAGGCCTTATACAGTAGATTACATTGCAAGAGCTAATTGGTGCTGCTGGCTTCATTGTCGAGGTTAACATGAAATAAAGCCATTTTACAAAACTATTATTTATTGGTTTGTACACATGGATTTGATTTGTAGTTTGGAAGTTTCACAAAGCATCTGCAGTACCAAGAGGAAAGTAAAAGGAGTAGAATAAATAGAAAGAGTAATAGGTACATAGCATGGTTTTAGAAATATATCCACTTCAGACAGCTCCACTTTAAGTACAACTTCTGAAGTCCTTATCTGGAATACTTTCTTACTGAATCAATGCTGAGCAAGGGCCACATGATTTTACTGATAACTTGGTAAGTGCAGCTTGTTCCAGGTTTGTATGGGACAGAGCCTCATTTTACAGTTTCTTCCTTTCAACCCATTGGGATTTTTGAAGAGCAAAGATCTGAGTAAACCAGGAGCTGCAAAATATTGGCCCAGGGGTAGTCATAATTTGTTCTGACTACAATATGGATACAATAGACACCCAGGCAACCCAACTTCCATCCATGCACTTCTACACAGTTGTCCCTTACTGTGGTGTGACAATGTCAGAGCTCCCATCTCATCCAGATGGGAGCTCTGATATTGTCACACCACAGTAAGGGACAACTGTGTTGACCTTGGTTGTCGTGTGGCAGAGAAACTCCTTTGAAAGTCAGTCTTCCACAGAAGAAAGCACAGATTGGTTCCCAGGATGCAAAAGACAGCTTCACCACTGATGGTGGCAGCAGCAGTCTAACCAGGTGGTGCATGTCAGTGTAAAGGAGACCAGCAGAAAGACAAAAAGCTGTTTATGCAAACCAATGCCACCGAAATGTGGAGTGAAGCTAAGACTAAGGTCTCAGTGAAGGAGTGCTAATATATATTGCATAACCTTTTACAAATGTACAAAATGGTAATTTTTGTGCAATAAATAAGGAATGCCTGAGGCTTGGACTTAACCACTGCAACACAAAGTACTGCATTGTTGAAAACTTGGGAAACTTCTACTTCAGCAGTGTTGAAATTGCTGCATAAAGCTCCTAAGTTCCCTAGATATGGAAGAGGGAGACCTGGATGCCTAAAAATAGGATTCCCCAGGACTAGCACACAGAATGGAGTGGAGTTTCAGCTAGCACACAGAAAATGCCTGAGAGGAAAAAGCTGTTTATTCACCTCCCCTTCCCACCTTGCCCACTGGCAGCTCTGTGGTAGGTACTAATATGAAATGGGGATTCAGAGCCAAAAGCTCTTTCCTGATTCCAGGCACCAGCTTCATACATTTCCATAGAAATGACTGACTCACTCTCTTTCATATAAGCAATCAGTTCATCCTACTCTTTCCAAACTAATCTAATGCTTAAAACATTTACCTCCCCAGCCTGAAGCATTCAGAGCTGCATCTCCTTCTTCCCTACCCAGAAGGTGATGTGTAAGTGCTGGGCTGAAGGTAGCTGTGTGTGCTACTTTTGTATCTGGGCCATGCTGCATCACAGGGCAGAAGGTCCCATGGCTGAAGCTGCTTCTATAAGCCTGTGGACAAGATCTGAGCAGATTTGAAAGCCCAGGGCTTCCTTCTTTATCAGGAATACCCTTTCCCCAACCATTAACCTCTCTTGTGTATGTAGCCCTGTCTGGTTCACGTGAGCATGGTCAGCACATAACTCCTAAGCATTAACTTAGGTGAACTAAGATATTTTATTGCTATCCTTTATGTGTGAGCATTTGTCTTTCTATACTCTGACTAACAAGAGTTGAGGGATTCACATTTGGCCAAGACTTAAACTTCTTCCAGTGAATGACATCAATGCAGCCCTTGGCACATTTTCATAAATCATTTCTCTGTACAACATACTAGTAGTGTATGGAGAAATAAGGGCAAGTTTTACTCCTGGAGTTCAGCTGGCTGCCCTTAAGATTCCTTGGAAATGAGCTGAATAATCTATCTCAAGAAAGAGTGAAATAATAGCTGCTATAGGCAGTGAAGTTATAAAAGTTATTTCTCTTATAATAACCCTAGTTGATTAGGGGGGGAGGGATAAGAAAAACAACTGGGAAAAAAAAAACCCAAACAACCCTGTACAATAAAAGGCTCATATTGTTCATTTCTGTAATTTCATTTGACATTGAGACAGCCATATGCATTTACTGTTTTGCTGGGAGAGTTTAAATACCCTGAACTAATTATAGGACAGTATTTTCCAACTTACAAGGGTTAAATTGAAAGAGCTGCTAATGAGCTATTAAACTGAAAGAAGGTCTATTTAATTATAAAGTATGTAAAAAAAAAAACCCATAATCATGTTGTAATGTAACAGCTCTCATCTCAATTATTATTTTTGTGCACATTTATAAACACTGCCTGGCACATTATTAAATTGTTTAACAGTATTGACACCATGGGTTAGTCTTCTTTCTATTTCACCAAGAATATTTTTTATCTACTAGACACATTTGTCCTTTATCAGAAATAGAAAATAACAACAACAAGAAATTAGAAAATAACAAAACATGAAGGAAAGACAGGAGGAACTATTAATCTTGTCTGCCAATATGTCTGTATGTTTTCATATGGTGATTTAAAATACTAATCCATTTTGGTCAGAAGAGATATGAAGTGTACTCATCCAGGACTTCTCAGCAACCTAGGAGATAAACTAAAAAGCAAAATATGTGGTTTTTTCTTCATTCTAAGTCAGTTACAAAGCCTTTTAGTATAGCTTCACTTCCAGAATAACTTGTTCAATAAAATTCACATTTCTAAAAATCCAAGATATGAACAACTTTGAGAACTATTTACTGAATACACACCAAGAGTTGCTTAGATGTCACATAATGGAAAACTTTTTAGTTTTTTTTCCCAGCAGCCATGTGACTTCTGTTCTTTGCCTTCCTTTATTTGGCAAAGGCTGTTGGGAGTCTTTAGGAGTCACTAGCTGTACCTGCTACAAGACTACTATGCATGGAAAGGTGATTGAGATATGAGGCAACTGAAACAAGCCATGGAAAGGAATAAGTTGGATGAAGGTGATCTCTGTAGTTTGGCTGATAGCAGATACTACATAGTTAAAGGACTTGAAAATTTCACAACACATCACTGAGACACTGTGTAGGGTCTCTAGCAGATTGCAGGAGACTTCTTGCTGTGGCAGCTGTCAGCAGAGAAGTTGGAGACGTTTATGCCTATGGGTTTATGGACTAGTTTGTGAAGTTAATTGCATGCCTAATAGAGGCCTTTCTTGAATTTCTTGAACACACTGAACTTCTGTGAAGTAAGCAAAGCTTTTGACTGGAGGGAAGCTGTACACATCTTGCAGTAGATCAAAGAGAGAGTAAAGTATATATATTGTGGCTGTATTGGGGCATTATATATCGCTACAGGAGAGTGAAACATCTTAACTCTTATCTCCTGGATTTAAAAACAGAGGTTTTGCTAGACTAAATATTATGGAAGGTCACAAGTAATTACAACCTCTCACTAGCTCCCTGAAAATATTTTTTGTCACAGAATTTCTCTGACTATATAATAGAAAAAGTAATTGTTTATTGTTATTTCATGGGCCTAAAATGTGAATATTCTGGCCAGATATAACTGGAAGACAGTATTCATCTTACTGAAGTGGAACAGAGGTAAGGGCCATAATTTCATATACACAGTTGCTCACATACATGCTGGAAGGAACTGTGGACAATTGTGTCTATTCCATTATCAAGTATGTGAAAGACAGTTGATATTTTGCTATCCTTCTGTCTTACACCATCCCCTGAAACACACAGGTCCACATCTTTCTATCACTATTTTCCAGCTGACTTTCACTGATTTCTTCTCTTATTAAGCTATTAATTAACATGAAGCTACTGGCATACAAGATCTTGCCTCTTAATGCCTGGGGCTCTTTGATGCTGTCCACATCTGTCACTTGCAGCAGCTGACTACTGACTTGAAGGTGGAATAACTCTTTGAGTGTATTCTCTGAACTTGCATATTAAAAAGGAAAAAGCCTCCCTGAAAACCTGCCCAATGAACAGGAACATGAGGAAGTGTTACTCAGTTAGCAAGCCTACGTGTTCATGTGGGGAGTCTGGAAGAAGAGCTCACACTCAGTAGATTCAATCCAGATCCCACTTTATGGAAGGGAAAAGGAGGATGCCTAGGATTTCCTGGTAGTGTCATCATTTGGAAAAGTAAAGGGAGGAGGGGAGTATAGAATAACATGAAATGGAACAAGTTGCAACACAGTCCTCATATCCTTTGAATTACGTGGGAGAGCACATGGTTAATGCTTTCACTCACAATTATTTTGCCTATTGTATTTGCACCTATGTCATTTGTGTTAGTTCCCCTCACCTCGTTTTTTCAATTCTCCCAGTCTGTTCCTGCTGTCTGACCCATATCCCATCTTCTTGCATCTTTTCCTTCTAACCTAGCCCTCAGGTTTACATCCTTTTCTGTGATCCCCATCTTGAAAGCATTTGCCTGTGTATTGTAGTTACTTTTTGAACATAATTTGGGCATGTTTATGTTACACAGTGATTATGTTTCTCCATAAGGAAAAACAAACAAACACACACCAAAAAAAGTGCTTTGCTAGAGGCATAGAATCTGTCTACACCGAGTAAGAGGAATGACCAAACTGAATAATAGACATGTATCTGTGTAACAAAACAGTACCAGGACCTAATGCCAGCAGTGAATGTAATTCAGGGCCTTTAATTTGGACTAGTTCTAGTCTGACTGTGCAGACTAAATACTTGGGAGCTGTTGAGGTGTATTGAATGTTCTCCTGAAGGATATCTTCCAGTTCAGTTTCATCCAAAAGGAGCACATATGGTTTGTACACCACTCGGCAATGCAAACCAAAGCACAGCGATGGGTGGGGAGGAGGCTCACTTAAAAGGCATGTTCCTGGTCCAAGCTAAAACACTAATGTAGCTGTACCTATACTGAGGCAAGATTTTACCTCTCACTTCCCTCTTCTCCCCTAAACTCCACTTTAGCATTCAGATGAACCTGATGCAGACTGTTCTTGTTCAGTGAATATTGTGTATTCCAGCAGAGCACCCAGCTCTTAGCAAAAAGGAGAATACGTATTTCTTTTGGCAACATGTCTGTGAAGGCTGAGTGTAATATGTTTTGCTTTCCCTTGTCTGCTTCCTGAATGGAAATGTGATTTTTGTGGTTTTTGTTCGTATCTTTTCTAGTTTGGCTCACATTTTGGCGAAGAAAACACATGGTCTTCTTAAAGCACCTATCTGTCAATCATGGAGCTTAATTCATTTGGGTAAAGACATTAAAACCATTTATACATTTACATTCTATTTTAGTAATACTAAGTCAGACTGTTGATTACAAAGTCAAAATTGTTTTGATGGGTGAGATATGTCATGTTTTTACATGTGGTATAATTAGGTATTCCCTAGAACTTTGCATTGTCTTGGAATTATGAGATTCACTTTGGGTCTGACTTTCTCTCTATTGCTTTTTGAGTCATACCACTGGCTTCAAAGAAATCTTCCCAATGAGACAGGTAAGTGTCCATGAAGATGCAACCATGTCAAGATTAAAAATCAGAAACATAAAAATGACACATACGAGGGGACTTCTGGGACTACTAAACTTATTTTCATGTTGCTGCAGTCAAACACTTAAGGAATAAACCTTTTTCCTAATCCAATTCAGTATTACATGTAGTTCAGATTTTGTTCCCATTACTGCCATTGGAAAACTGCTCTAGAATCCAATTTATTTATGGGCTAATTAATTCAAATCATTTATATCTAGCTGTTATACCACACTTTTCTTCCAACCTGATACTGAATTTCTTATTATATTAATGCAGAACTTTCAGCCTTCCTTTTGACAGAGTAACACTGCAAACATCACAAAATGAGGAAAACCTTACTGTATTATTTTATAAAAGAGCACAAGTACTTACCTATGTTAGCTGATTTAACTTAGGATCTCATTTACTGTTGTCACAGAAAGAGATTGTTGGTGATGTAATCCTTTTTTTAATTAACACATGTTCAATTCTCAGATATTTCTAGCTGAATATCTGGCTTGTAGCAGAGATGCTTTTATTAGCCCCTAAGATAAGTTGCAGCCTGGACTATTGAATTTAGTCTGTACCTCTGGTCCTTGACACCATTCTACTATTCATCTTTCCTGGTTCTAATAATTAACTCACCTACTTCTCCGGTGCTGAACCCTTTTAATGCTATTTCTTTCAACACCACCCATCGCCATCTCTTTCTTTTAAACAATTCATGTCCTATTTTATAATCCCCTATCACCATCTTCATTACTTTAATCTTCTACATGATACTTAAAAAAAATGCTTACAGCAGTAGAAAAGAACAATTTTTAATCCACTGTGTTGCATCACAGAAAGCTATCAGGACAGTAAGGCATAGGCAAACCTTAGCAAATCCATGTTGCACTTAATATGATTTTTTCATTTAACTACAAACTTATCCGAATATTAGGGTTCAATCTTGTAGTTGAGTACACAATTTTCTTCTACTTAGTATTTAAATGCTAACTTTCTATTCTCTGGTTATCCAGTACTACTCTCATGGGCTTCAAAAAAATAATTACAACTACTTACTACCAAATCAGCATTTTCACAATTCTTGAAGCTTTTTACACATTGTTGTATTAAGTTCCTTTGTTTATGCTTTTAAGTCAATATTATGGTTTCTATTTTCATGCCAATTTCTATGCTTTTATTCACATTAGACCTCTGATTCCATATTCATCAGAACTGGGAATGTTTAAAATTAAGAGGTAACATTAATTTATTTTTTCAGCCACACCTTGAAGTATTTCTACCTTTCAACCAATACTCACTGCTTAAGAAATTACTCCTTTTAATTGCCTTCTCTTATTTATTTTCTTCTATTTTAACTGCAGTTTTTAATTGGACTTGGTTCCTGACAGTTGTCATTATGCTCTTTCATGCCTTGGCTTGAAAATATTTTTCCTAAAAAAAGTTTATTTTATTTTATTTTTTATTTTGTCTTTCTTGGTGTTTTGGCTTTGGTATTTCATTGGGATTTTTTGCAGAATCTCTCTTTATTCTTAAATATCTTATGTGATTTAGTAAAGTTCAGGTTTAAAAGATTAGAAATACGTTTTCTATAGCCAAGATAGGAGCTCTACATAGCTTGTGTACATTTAATAGACATAATTCCCAAGCTTACACTACAGTGAAGTCTACATGTTCATCAGTGCAGCTGACTTTATTAACTAGATAACTGAATTTCTCCTTTTGAAATCGAGAACCCTACTTACAACCAAACCCATTAATACCTTGCTATTTCATTTAAATTAACCAGGCCAGGATTGGCTAATATCTAATAATAAGCCATTTAATGGCTTACACATTATTCAAGTTCATCATTAGGTTTAGAGGCACAGAACTCGTGCTGCAACTCAGGCCAGGAATGATGCTGACACAGGCAGGCGTTACTGTTTTCTCAGTTATATTTCATTAGTCTCTTCTAAAGTCAGTGGAAGAATGTGATTATGTTGATCTCCAGTTCTTTTTTAGCTTTAGCTTTAGCATCCTTGAACAACTTGCTCCCTCAAACACCTCTGTTTCAGTCATGTTTCCTATTTAACAATCCTATAATATTTGCTCTCCTTTCTTTTTCAGTATTTCAAGTTTCTCCACTGGATTCTACAAACATTTCTATTACTTCTTACTGATCACACCAGTTTTGCAAGTAGATAAGTTCTTTTGCTAATGATTTTGCCTCAGTTCAGTACTTTTCCATCATTATTAATAGTGGATTAATAGTGGAGTTTGGGGTGGTGATTTTGGGGGTTTAAATTTGTTGGTGATGTAATCCTGGGGGGTTTTTTTGTGTTTTTTTTTGTTTTGTTTTGTTTTGTTTTTTGTTTGTTTTTTTTGTTTTTTTTTTTTTTTAATTTGTCCTATTATTTCTGGCACTTTTTTATTGAAAAAAAAACCCAAAACATAACATTGACCATGTTGATTGCATGAATTAATGGAAAACTCATTGAGATGTAGTTTCTAGCTTGTTTAGAATAACATGCAGATAGAGTATGCAACAGGGAGGATATAAAAAGTTACAATTCGAAATTTAAAGGAAGCCAAGCCCAGGGTAAAGCCTAAAGCTGCCCAAATGCGTGCCAGGGATCCTGATGTGTTCAGAACACAGACCTTGCTCCTGGTCTGCAGATTGTGGAGGAGACCTGGGTGGGGGATTAGGTCCTTAGAGAGAAATGTTAGAGAAGAAAAAGGGCATCGAATGCTGGAGGCACAATGTGCCACTGCTGCCAGTCCAGTGCCCTGTGTATGGGTACATATACTAATGTTGTCCTCTGTTTCACTGAGTGGTAAAATACAAGTAGCTACTATGGCAACATCACATGGTACATTTGTTATCTTTGAACAAGAGTGTGTTGAAGGAAGTAGCAGATCAGTATGCCATGTGTGCTTTCATTTTCTGGAATGTTTTCAAGGGAAAACATCTGTTCAGATATTTTTCCTGGGATTATGGCTTTAGTTAGAAAAAAAAAATGTGAAGAGGAAGGTACGGATTTCTCTCGCTTTACCCTCTTTTCTATTAAATTGTCTTTTTTTTTCTAAGAAACTGTAGCTCATATCCTATATCATGCTGTTTTCCCTGAGTGGATTCTATTATTTGTATATTTAGTAGTTTCCTTAAATGAGTGAAAAGCTAAATATTCCTTTGAACATTTATGTAGGGGTATTTTGGGTAGGTGAGTATGGAACGTATGGCTGGGAGGCCAGCCAAAATATTTCTGTACTAGCTGGAAGCATTATTTTAAGATGTGAAAATTTTTTTGTACCTACTCATAACGTTTCATAGAAAAGATGACCTGTGGTTAAATTATTAACCTAGAATTGAAGATATATATATTCTATTCTTGGCATGGCTACTCAGGTGTCATCTGTGATGCTAGGCATGTTCTTTAACATTTGTATGGTTCAGAGTTTCCTCATATGATATCCACATTCTTGGTTTTGGATGATAAACTCCCTGGATTCCTTTCACTTAACTTCAGACATCTGCAGTGTAGACATTTACATCTGAACAAGCTGTCTAGACTTCCTTTATAGTCAACGAAAAATGTAGAGACGTAGGATGCCATTCATCTGGACAGTTTTAGGTTAGACTAAGATAAATTGCATCTTAAAGGGCTTTCTTCTTTCCACGAGTCACAAGCAGAAATTCCAATTGTATATATCAAAATTTGGACAGATAAATCTGCAAAGAGTACTACCTGTTTATGTGTATTAGTAGAGCATCTTCACTGATGTGCCCCTTTGTCGCTGCTGTGATTTCTGTCTGTACTTGAACACAAGCTACAATCACGAAGTAAACTGTAGGAGGCCCCAGTGTTCTTTCTTTCTCAGAGACCAAGGCAAATTTCAATCACAGGCACACAGATGAGAAAACTGGTTGAGACAAAGAAAAAAAAAGTGCTGGACAGAATCCCAAACTAAAAAAAAAATCTTTCTATCATTGCAAAATGGTTTTAGAAATTACTGTTTAAACATCTATTGCATTAGTCAAGTGTTTTAAAAGAAAAAAAAAAAAGGCAAAAAATATAAAGCCAAAAAAAAAGAAACATCCCAAAACCCCAAACACTTTTCTTAACTAGAAGATGCTTGTTACTAAGGACTGAAATGTATTCTGCTGTGAAAGTTTTTCAGTTCCTTGCCAGGGTGTCCAGCTGAAATGCAATTGACAGAATTTGATGGACAGGGGAGAAATGTCTTGAGTTGCCCTAGCGTCTGAGATGCCCCGATGGGCAGGCAGCTGGGACAACATGGGACCTATGAGAACTCGTGTCCATCTGGGAGAGAATTTGGAAAGCGGGTGAAACACATCTAAAACAGGACTGAGATGCTTAAGTATGCACAACTGAGCTGGGCACACGGGCAAGGGTAGTCACAGTTCCTCCATTCAAGTTGCTTCTTATATGCTTAAGTAACTGGTAGTCATTCTAAAAGCCAGACAGTTACTGTCAGCTAGTTAAAAGGGCAAGATCTAGAAATCCTGCACTTTGAAAGACCTGAGTTTAGATATGGCTTATTTTGCATTCCCAATAAAGTAAATAGGGAGAGGGGTTTCTAGCCTGAAATTCAAATCATATAGGCAGAAGAGAATGCCTTGCTCCAGAAGTCCAATTATTCCAATTTCTGTGTCTTGGTTCATGGTGACATCATTCCATACCTGTGTTAGCAAGAACCCTCTCACAAATAAAAATATGCCAAATGAATAAGGGAATTGAAGTGTATTTGACACAACCTTAGGACAAACCATATCAATTTCTTCCAAGTTTTTAATCAAAAGCTAAAATGTAATCCAGATGCAAAATTCTAAGTTTCTGAAATCACAATAATTAAACACTTATGCAGTTTTGACACCCTTGTCTGGTAACAAAGGCCAGTTTTGTGAAGATTTGTAGCTCATTTTTGGGCTAGGGATCTTCAAGTTTCGGTGTAGATTTGTATCGCAGGTTAACCACATCCATGTCACCATTCAAATAATTTGATGCACATTGGAATAGAATTAGTGAATAAAACCAAAGATGCAACTCCAATATCAAAGATGTAACTTTAGTCACAATGGTTTAGAAAGTGTGTCTTCATTGTGCCTCCATTGCTTTGAAAAGTGGTGTAATGTAAAGAATCTTTGAAGAAGCCAAAACCATTATCTTCTAAAATACACAAGGTAAGTGTAATAGTAACTAGGACAAGAGATAATGAAATAAATCTGAAATGCTAAGTATTAGAAATACAAAGAAAAACAGTTTTAAGGAGAAAAAAATAAACCAGAGGACCAAGAAAAAGTAGAAGAGCTTGACTACACCTCAAAGCATTTAAAGACTCAAGATTTTTTTTGCTGTATGGGCTGAAGGAACCTAGAAATATACACTTACTGTCCCTACAGGATGGGACATAGGACACTAGCTACTAGGAAGGTCCATTGCCTTCAGGGGGGTGGATGCTCCTCTGACATGTCCCTTTGGGACAGTAGCTGCAAAGTTTTCCTTTTTGGGTTTTGGCACAGGAAAAGCTGGAAATGGAACTGTGGCTGTTTTGCCACTGTCAATAATCCAGTTCCTTAAATGATTGCCTGCTTTGCTTCTGCACAGAGCCAGTCCTGGTGAGAGGGTTTGGATTAGTCTCAGTACAGGAAATACTTTCAGAGTCCCTGTTAGTCTTGTGTCTTTGATGTGAGTCTCAGAATTCTTACCTTTCCTGAGGACTGTCGCATGCTGCTGCATGTTAAAAGCTCAGCTTTCTGTCAACCTCTGAATATCTGCAGGGTCGGTTCTGTTTCTGATAATGTTAAAAGAGGAGATTCCTCCTGAATCTTTTTACATTTTTGCATACTGTGCACTGAAGGAAGCAGGAAAGATTTGCTGATGGCAACCAGGCTTGAGCTGAATGATGCTGTGTTATCCTCTGCAACGTTTTTAGAGTGGGTTGGGATACAGAAATCAAATACAGACTGGAATTTCTTGTCAGACAGATATTGTGAATCAGGTGAAATCTGTGATGGAGCCTAGACAGAACCAGCATGAACTGCCTGAAAAAATGGAGAGCTTCTTTCTGTAACTCATTCATATTCAGTTCTATAGATGGACTGTATAGGCTTCTTTTATGGGATCATGTAAAAATATCCCTGACAACAGATGGACTTTGAGTCAATGAAAGCTAATTACATTTCAGAATTCTACAGACATGTAAATTTGTTAGGATGAAGGAAGGAAGGATTCTGGAACCATGTGCAGTGTTTTTATTGAGTCTATATTTTGAGCAGCAACCTGACAAATTATCAGGCTTATGTCGAAACTAATATGATTTTCTTTCTTTCCTGAGATGTTCACTTTTTTCCTAACCTGAGGTTTGTTCAACACATGTCCATTATTCCCATTTATGCATTGATGTGTTGCTCCTGGAAATTAAATAGTTTTCTGTCATAAGTATCTAAAGCCAGAGTGTCCATTTCTGGGCAGGTAATACTGTGTATGTGGCACATTTTGTCTTTGTTAATTTAATTAGGATGAGTGTCCAGTACAAGAAATGCCCTAATGGGTCAGATCAAGAGTCCTTCTGAATATCCTGCTTCTGGCAGTAGCAATAGGAGATGGTACTCTGGGAAAGCACATGAACCTGATCACACTCTGTAGTCCATCTCCCATCAAAATTTGTTTATAAGGAAAGGAGAGAACATCTCTGCTTGGTCTTGTTGGAACTGATTTATGAATCTGTTGCCTGTAAATTTATCTAATATACTTTGAACCTGCTAAAACTGTCCTCTCCCACAACCTCTATGACCATAAATTCAGAAGTTTAATTAGCATAAAGAATTAGCATAAAGAACTACTTTCCAGATAACAGTTCTGCATGCCATCAGGATTTTGAAGAAGGTTATTATATCCTTTCCAGCCTTTTAATCTTTGAAAAAAAATGCTCCAACTTTTCTAGTGTTTTCTTGTAAGCAGCTTTTCTATCACCTACTTAGTCTTCTCTGTACTCTTTCTAATTCCACTATGTCCTTCTTGAGAACACAAAACCACATGCAGCACAAAGGAGGTAGGCACACCAAGGTTTTATAGATAGGTAAAATGATGACATCTGGGTAGTATCCCAGATATCAGATGGTATCTGATGTCTGGCTGGCCATTTTTAATTGCAGCCAAACACACTTGCAAGATCCTCCTGCTGTTTCTTGCCATTGGCATGATACTCAACTATCTGAAAGATCTTAATTACATCTTCAGACTTGGACATGTCACTGTTCACTCCCATTTTCAGGTCATTAATGGAGAAGTTGAACAAAACAGTTTCTAGAAATGTTCTCTGATAGACCATACTGTTCACTCTTCTCCATCCTGAAAAGCAATCATTAAGCCTTGAACTTTGCCCTCTATCCTTTAATTCACTGTTAGCTCTGAAAAGAACTTCACCCTTGTGGCATATGAGTTTTCTAATTAGCTTTAGGTTTCTGTAATGTTTTTTTTCTCGTTCAAAACTGTTTTGAAATTTCAAATACATATTTTCTACTTTATTTCCTTTATAGTTTGACACTACTGTAGAGAAGTTCATTCCCTTGTTGTATGCTTTGAAAAGCTTCCAGTATCAAGGAAAGCATAACTGCATCTTTTACTTTAGGAAGCTGAAACACAATGCTTCTCTTCTAAAATTTCCTACATGTTCATTTGCAACTCATTTGGGCCCATTTAATTACAGTAGCCAGGCTTTATGCCCTCTGTTCCTCCAAGACCAAAGACAAAGTTCCAACTTACAGGTGGGACTTTTGAGAACAGCAGTAGTATAACAATATCTAAATTTTTTGTTAGGCTTTCTCTCAGCTGAAGCACTCAAGTGGAAGACCAGGTCATTGAAACGCTCCCTGTACTATGCCGGACTCTCTCCAAAGCCCCGGGATCCTAAAAGTAAAGGTGCATTGGCATTTGACTACATCTCCTCTCTATTAGTAGAGAGAAAATACTCCAATTCTGTGGAAATTCAGATTTATATGCATTTTATATTTTTTCTTTTCAGTTTAAGTTCATTTGGTATGTTAAAGAGGGTTTTTTTTTTTGTACTCAGCAAGTTCCCACTCTTTACATTTTCCCTATCCCAAGCATCTTGTTCAGTTGGCAAGCCTTCCCACCTCCAACACTGACCCAGCTTTTGATGACTTCACACTTAATCAGCATTCCTTTATTAAAAAACTATTAATTAGCTTATCAGTGGCCTAATCCACTATTATGATAATTGTAAAACTTTTAGAGCTTTTCCCACCACGTTGTTGACAGACCATTGGACTTGGAAACAGCACCACAAGGAATGTGGAGCTCATCTTTGTTTCCACATACTTAAGGTGCTTTTATCTGTAGGTTTGCCTTGAACAAAATCCTGTTCAAGTTGTATTACGCCCCAGATAAACCTCTCTTTCAGATTATGGTTTCCAACTGAACTGCTGTGCACTGAAGAGAGGGCACCGAATTCTTGATTGTTTCAAGAAAACCTCTTTGAGTAATCCCTTGAGCTTGCCTACAGGGCTTGGATTTCCTAATGGATGCTTTGATGACAGGAGATAAGAGCCAAAGGTACCTTTATTCTCTTAGAAATTGCTCCAAACAAACAACCTCGATGATTAAAGCTAATAGAAATACCTGGAAGATTGATAGCTTGCAAAGCACTGCTGAGTGAATGAATAACTTCCCCTTTAGTTCCAAAGCTAATATTTGTCCACATTTGCTGCCTTTTAAGAAAGTGCAACGTTTTTTGTATGCAGAGTGTTGATCAGGAACAAACAGACACCATTCAGCGACTATTTGAATTTTCAACAAAGCCTCTGTACTTCAGCTATTGAGGCAGCATTCTGCATTGGCCCATTTATAATAACTCAAACATGGCACGGGGAGGGTCGCTGGAGTAAAGTACATATAAGTGTGAACATGATACTCTTGTAAAAGTCTTTAATGATGTGAATGGGCAGCGCGCTATGGCATTCTATACAGGGGTTTTAAATTGCACAAAGGGCCTGTAAAACTTCTATATCTGTTCCCAAGCAATACACCTATCAGAGAGTTAAACAAATGGAAACCAAACTCTGCAGCAAATAAAAGTCTTAAATTTACAATGCTGGATTATAAAACGGTGTCTTTCAACAGCAGCTCTGACTTATTTCATGTTCTGATGAAATCATTGCTTGCGAATGCCAAGAAATTCAGCTGTAAACTTTTGGCAATAAGTTGACTCTCCTTGGAACTGCTGGTTTTGAAAACATCTGTAAGTAAGGAATCCACTGCAGAACCAATAAAAGGGGCTGAAGAGACCAAAACTTTCACCAACACCTCGTAACACAGGCAGTGCTCTGAGTGCCACCAAGCCCTGCTCCTGGTATGTGGGTTGTGTACATACCAGAGTTCATTCCCAAAATGGGGTTTTTATGATTCCCAGTGTCACAGAGCATGCAGTCAAGGAGTGTATCACATAACAAAGCAATCTAACAATAGAGCTGCAAATAGTTGAACATTTGGTTTTGAAGTGATGCAGCCCAGGGGTGGGGTGCTCTGATATTGAAAATTCCTCCGCTCTCTTTCACACAACAAAAGAAAAACCTTAAAAGGATCTGCTCTTAGTGAGTGTTTTAAGGAATTGCCCCTTTTATAGCCACATTGAGGAAGAATCTGAATTAATCTCATTTTCCTTAAAAGATAACGGAGTAAGGAGTTAGAAAACAGGCAGCTTCAGGGAGAGCAGTGTATGGGTATGTTTAGACAGTTGAAAAGGAAATTTTGAGCTGCTGTGACTCAGAGCTTCCCTTAGTCCAGCTCACCATCCATAGGCCTTTGGAGTTCTGCTAAAAGGACCTACTGAAACAGAAACAGAGCTGTGAAGGGAGAATTTATGTTTCAAGCTTTGACTGAGGCTTGGGTATTCAACAGCCTATAATGTGTCTTCTCCAGAATCAGCCTTGGGAACCAATTATCATACAGAGAAGGCTCAGGTTTAATTTAACCCTTCTCCCATTTGTCGTCCCTCTACTTCATCGAATCAACTGATGGTCCACAAAGGATGAGGATTCCCAGGCAAGTCAAGAGGGAAGCTTAAGATCCTGTGATTTGAGCAGTGCTCTGATTACATCATAAATTTAGTGATCACATCCTTTTCCTGTCCTCTGCACTATGGGGAGGGAAAATGCTGTGTGTCCTGTCTTCTCTTTCCCAGTTGCCTGATGCCTAGCAAACTGCAAGTCCTCTTCAGCTGGAAACTGCACCTGGGTCAGTGATGCTTACCCAGCAGGAAGGCAACTGTGGCTTTTTTCCCCCGCTACTTGAGGTGCTTGGAGAGAGGACAATGAAATTCATTTTTTTCGTTGTCATTGTTTAATAAAACATGATGTAAAAAAATTGAAGATCTTATTAGAAGGAATAAAAAAATCTTTTTTTCATGTTATTTTTGATGACTGGATTCATGAGGCCACTGACTAATCATAGAATCATAGAATATTTTGGGTTGGAAGGGACCTCCAAGATGACCTAGTTCCAACCCCCCCGCCATGAACAGGGGCACCTTCACTTGCCCAAAGTCCCATCCAACCTAACCTTGAAGACTACCAGGGAGGGAGCAGCCACAGCTTCTCTGGGCCTCACCAAAATGTTATGTTTATTTTCAGAAATAGTCTTATTTCTATGCTGGGCAACACAATTGCAGTTTTGAAGACTTCTTTTTCACATAGAAAATCAAGAAAATCCACCAGTTTCCAGTTCATGGTTAGATGATATTTCCTCAACCAGCATATCTTCCACAGAAAAGGGATCAACAAGATCATCTAGGAGCACAAAGGTCTCATCCATCTGTGAAGTTTATGGGAACACAGTCCACCAGGTGTGTATGGAGACAGGGAGGCTGGGTGGAGAATGAGAATATGACCCCTATGAAGGTTTTGGGGAAGCTTATGCCCTTCTGGAGACTGGTACTGGAGACTTTTGGAGCAAAATCTGTGGTGGTCTTTCAGTCAGGCACAGGGTCATACCAGATTATTCTGACCCATGATTCTCTTTATCCCCAGATGAAAGTCTATAGTTGTATGCAGAATTCAGTGACTAAACCTTTCAGAAGAAATCTGAATGTATGTAACAATGATCCTGAAAACCTAGTTTGTGAGTATGAAAACAGTAGATTGGTATTTTGGAGCTGTTGCATTAATAACAAAATGAAATATAAGTAAATATGGGGTTTTTTCACCCTAAATGCTATGAAGGTGATGCTCAAATTAAATTTCTGCATCTCAGAAACCTTAACATTGATTGAAATAAGAAGTTATTTATAAAGGAGCAAGCTGAAAAGATCCAAACAACCAAGGCAGATGTATTTGTTGTTAGCATACTCCATTGTATATATAAATAAAGAAATAAGGATATGATTTCATTTCTTGTGGAAATTAACTACTGCTAGTCAGAAAGTAATTATTCAATTCAATTTCATGATACATTTTCAGTTTCAGCATCCTGGCTTTGTTTCACATTATAGAGAATGAAAATTTCTTGCAGTCCCTGGGGAACTTGACACGGAAATCATTCAATGTACCAACAACTGCACTAAAGAAAGTGAGAAAGAAAAGCTCTATTTCGGAGTAATCAATACCTTCCTAGTTTGGTTACTCTTGTAAAACTGGTGGCTCAAATCCTTGATCTGCCCCTTTCAATGTAAATGCTGATTTCCTGCATCAGGTGCTGTGTTTGGAGACATTGTCTTGTCATTTCTTCTGGGAGCAGAATCTTTTTTGAAGCTTGTTTGTGAAAATTAGTTATTTTTCTCAACATCAGTGAGAGTGGGACAGGTCTGTAGCTGCAGCTGAGCTTGGGAAAGTGGGGGAAGGACTCCATGAAGCTTGGGATTTCCAAATGTCCTAATAGAGTTCTTCAGCCTTTCGAAGACCCTGACTTGTGTTTGTGATGGTTGCAGAGGCATCAATTACCCACTCCCTCTGAGCACAGACATCCACTCTCCTCCATGGACAGCAAGAAGATGAAAGGTGAAAGTTACTGTTCATTGACATCACGGACACTTTTGCAGTGATGCATGCTCACACATACTTGCTTCCCTGTGACTGGTCATGTTTGTAGACAGCTGCAGCAAGTCACTTGCATTCAGAGCTCATCTCTTTCCTAGATTTTCATCTGCACAGTGGGTAGTGTTGCTGTCCTGCTGTGGTCTTTAGGGTGACCACAGCTCACTCGCTTCCTTGTTAAAGGCCAGAAGTATGTGCTTCACCCCAACTAAACCTGTACTCCTTGCAGAAGCTGGTTAAGGAGGCAGCTGCTGGGAGGGAAACACCTTTGATGATCAGTTGGTTTCCCTCATCTATAAGCCACCAGACAGAAGGAGCTAGGGAAGAAATATCAATAAATCTGTGCTATTCCATACTGAGATTTTTTGATGAAGCTGCAGTGTATCACGAAACAAAAGGCATGAGAGACAAATAATAAAGAATAAGGGGATATCCAAGCTTATTGTCATTGTCCCAGCTGATCATGGGGCTCTACCAAGTCCTCAGCCTTTGACACTACTGATGTCAGCTCTTGGGAGCTGAGGTAAGCCACTGCTGAGGGTGCTTGAAAAATCCCACCCTATGAGTCAAACAAACTATATTAGTCTAGTGACCTGCATTTGAACCCACTTGCCTTTTAAAAATAAACCCCTGTACAAATCCCAAAAGCAGCATATGGTTAGTTCACATCATGGACTAATAATAGCTTACATCATCTTATTTTTAAAATAAGTCCTTTTTTGAATTATGGGAATGCCAAAAATAGTGTTGGAAAATTCCATAGCCCACCAATCCTACAACTTAAAAGCAGCCAATCCATTTTTTGAACCTATTTAAAAATAAGAATAATAATAGTGAAAAAAAAATTCCCAACCTTTAAAACTACAACCTTTGTCTGCCAAGTTTCAGCCTGGAACACATTTTTACAGCACTTATAATCCCCTGAACAAACTAGGTTTATAATGGAAGTGCTGACAGACCTTTAGCTATTCCAGCTATCTTAATAGCTCATCTGTATTTATTTTTCATTACATTTAAATATAATTGGTTGAGGTTTAACTTTAGTTAAGTTTGATGAGAACCTTTTCACTTAAATATCAGACCTGGGAAATGGGTCCTTTCTTGGATGCCCTTTGGGTTTATTATGAACATAATTTTGGAGTGGCTTTTTATTTTTTTCTTACTACCCTATTTGTGTGGTTTTCCTTTTAATTCAAGGTGTAAGAGGAAAATTAAGCATTCTCATAGACCATATGGGACTCAATTGTGGTTTGAATCCCATTGTGAGGAATTCCACTATAAGTTTCACATATTCCAATTTTTAATCATAGGATCATCATTTTGGTCTCAATTAAGAAATATTTGAGCTAGCTGGGTGCATCAGTGGAAAAGCAATGTGCTGATGTGCATGGGTCCTCGATGCTCTCCTGAACTTCTTTTGATAAGTCTGAGTCAGGGCAAAGGGAAAAGAGGTAAGGTGTGAAATAACTGTAGAAACACAGAAATGGATGTGTCAGGGTTTGCTGGTGTGGTAGTTGTGGGATTATATTAAATACAAGGTGTCTGTACTCTGTAGATTGAAAAATATTTTTTTCTAGGTGAAAGATGACGAAGGTGGAAGACCTTTGAAATTGAGAATTAGGAGAGAAGAGAAACAAACTCAGAAGAATTACTTTAAAATACCAAATCTAGCCAACTGTTATCCCATAGGAGACAATATATTTGTGAGAAATCTGGGATTTCAACTTTATGTTTGACTAGTGTCATACAGAAAAGGTGAAGGAAATTAAGATGGAATCACAGTTATTAATAATATTACTGATATTAAGTCAATGATAGAAGTGTGTGTTTAATGACAAATCAGTACAGTAATTTTTATACTATTTAGAGGAAGTATTTCAATGACTCGGCCCAATATTTTGCCTAATACAGGATAAAGAAACACATCCACTCTTTTCAAAATGAAGACTATAGCCTTTTTCTAAGGACTGTGAGTTTTATTTTAGATATGATTTAGATAGGAAGTCTCAGAGATGGATCCAGTAAGGAATTTGTTCCACTTGCTCTCCTTTTGGTGAAAATCTTACTTCAATTTTTTTTAATCTTTTTTTATGTCTTTGCATGAGTACAGAGACTTCAGTATCTCTCTTTATGATAACATGATTAGTGATTATATGTAATCACAATTTTGTTTATTAATGTACTATTCTGTAAAGTAAATAAGCTAAACTTCTTAAATCCCCTGCCGACGAAGATATTTTTCCAACCTTTGAATAATTTCTTAAGGCAAGGACTGAAGTGACTATCTTAGCTGTATTATGACATTGAATGTTCATATGGACTTGGTTATCCAGGTGATTTCTAAAGCCTTTTCAGAATCACTGCTTCCAAAGACATAATTTCCCATTTTATGGTGATGGTACTATTCTTTGCTCTTTTAACATGGATCTTCCACTTAACTGTACTGTGTCTGGGATTATGCTTGACTGCACCCATCAGTATATATGCAGTATATGGTATTTTTTCATTATCAGTTTCTGAATTAACAGCAATAATTGAATAGAATATTTTATTTTAGATAATTGCAAAGATTCTGAATTGTAACTGCTTTAGGGACAAATCTGTATAAAATCTAACACTTTCATGATTACCCATTAGTAGTTAAAATGAGATATATTTTTCTACAATTATTTTTTTGTTCACATGATTAGGTGCATTTTGGAGTAAGCATTATGTCATAGAACATGAAATGAGAGAAACCATTGGGGGAGATGGGTAAGTCAGGTAAATCAAGTGAGAGGAAGCAAGAGTATCTGGGGAAACCAACCAACCAACCAACCAACCATATTCTTGCATTTACTCACCCAGGACATTTTTGCCCATGTATAATGAAAGCACTGGGGGAAAACCTGCTTGATATTCTTTTTAGTGACAGTGTCTTTGCTCTCAGAGTAAATGCAATTTGAGAGTAAGAAGAAATTAAATACTAGCATTCATTAACTTGGAACAGAGGTGATGAGAGCATGAGAAAGATGTACAAATCACAAGCAATATGAAAGAGGTGAACACAAACCCATAATTACTAAGTATTTAAAAGATTTGAAAACTAGTAGATGAAGAGAAATTTCAGAATAAATGAACAGCAACAATATGTCAAAAATAAATACTTTACCAATAGTATATGAGCAAACTGTGGGATACATTACAATAGAATGGCATAGCATTCTCCACAGGTGGAGACCATGTGCTTAAAAATATTTTAAAAATTATATTAAAAAGAGTAGTTATTTAAAACAATCCATTTTTTTTATTCAGAAGTGTCTGGCAAGAAATTTTAAGAATGAACTACTTTCTACTCTTCTTTTCTTACCTCAGCCAGAGATGAGAAGGCTAGATGGTCTTTTAGCATAACCTATTGTATCAATTTTAGAAATCTTATGGTTGAGAATTTGATTTTTAACCTTTGGTGAAAATTCTTGCACTTCAGTATGTCAATGAATCACATACTATACCTCACAGACACAGGGAAACAAAGCCAGCTGTTGCCTGGTAAACACTAAGGTTTGGTGTTTGATGGAGTTCAGTAGGGATTGATGCACAAAATCTATTGAAAATCAGGACTTGTAAAGGAGCCTGTAACCAGAGAAATTAGGCCTTCTATCTAACATATATTGTGCAGTTGACCAAAATGTAAAATAAAATTAAACTAGGCAGCTTCCAGAGTGCATTACATGTTTAATACAAAAAAAAAAAAAAAACCAAACCCAACCCAAACCCCAAAAACCAAAACCAAAGGAAAAAAAAAAGAAAAACCAAAGCTACATCAAAACTAGTTTATAATAAAATATATTATTATTTTTTTCACAGCACTTGCTATCACTTTGTTTTTAGGAAGCAGAAAACATGCATTAAACTATGGGCAAAAGAGGATAGAAAATAATGAATGGAAGAATTAGCCTGAAATTAGAATGAGTCTATATTGTGTCCACTGCATTTATATCAGCCAGTAGGCAGCCACACAGAGAGTGAATTTAAGCAATTAGCAGAGTCTACTTTCCTTGGCTGGATTTAATATGTTTGTGTTCTGCTCATTAACACACCCAAGATTAAACCTGGGACCTTTGTGATCTGCAGTCAACACTTCTGCCTGGAAAGCCAAAAATTAGCCTATGCTTTGCCAAGCCAGGAGGAACCTTGTGATGCCAATTTCAGCTGGCAGTTACTGTTTTCATCTCTGCTAATTGTTGCCCCACATCAGCTCTGAAAGGGCAGCAGAAGAATCCTATCTATTCCTATCTGGAATAGAGTCCATCACAGTATCATCACTACTTGATAACGTACTTTTTGAAGCTTATAATTTCTTACATTGTTATAGTTGGTAATATTCTGATTTAAAAAAAGAACTACTTAAAAAAAAATCTCAAAATATACATCCCTGTGACTCCACTAAAATACTGTCTGAATAGTGCTCAGGTCTGGGCTTTTTCATTTTAAAAGTTTCCTATTTTTAAAGTCACACTAACATCCATGGTACCAAATTCCTCACTCAATAGAACCATTTGTTTAGAGTTTAGGACTGGAGAGAAAGAGCTGAGTTCTCTCAGGAATACCGGGTCTGCCAGGACCATAAGCAACTGACTGTCCTCTTCCCAAGGAATTCTTCCCCTCCAGAACCTCTTACGTCCCAAAATACATTGTTTGAGACATCTATGAGAAGAGCTGGGATGGCTGCTGCAGAACTGTGAAAATGATCTTTTAAAATGATTTGCTCTACTTTCACATCGATACTACTGACAGCCCTCTATGAGAAAATTACATCTGTAAGTAATACATTCAGTCTTGTTGGCTGTTACCTTTTTTGATCTATAGCAAATAATTGTCTGTTTCAAACTGGTAAATGAAAAGTCTTTAGTGAAGATTTTGACTTGTTTTCAAAATGTGACTATTAACAACTTGACCAAGTAAATGTAATAATTTATTTCAGGTAAAAAACTCCATCATTTTAGGATATGTACAAAGAACAATTTTGTTTGATATGGTGGTGTTTCCATTTGCTTGGTTGTTATTTTTTGCTTATTTTTTTAATTTAAGTTTCATGAAAAGATTTGCTTTTATTCCACATTCATTCCTTTAGTTAAGGAGTTAATCAGTAGCTTTAATGCTTAGATTTGATGGAATGGTGCAATCCTTTTTTCATGATTGCACCATTCTTCTTTTCATGAGAAAAATTAATGAAATAAAAGTTGGCCATTAAAAAACAAAAGGGTGGTAATTTTTTTTCTAATAATCTTCTTTTTACATAGAAAGCTGTTGCTGAGAGGAGGTAAGTAAACTCTTTTCTCTGTCCAGGAAGTTGTAGTAAGAAGTCATGAACTTCAATTGTCAGCAAGGGAATTAAACTGGATATAAGGAAAAATATTTTCTAAAAGTAAAGTCTCATTAAGCATTATATGGTTTAGGGAGCCCACAAAACATAAATTATAAGTTTAGAGAACATACTGGGAAAAATGTGATACAGCTACCGTTCCCTCTGATTTCAGCAGAGATGTGGAAGATGACACCGTAAAATTCACAGAATGACTAGATTGGAAAAGACCTTTGAGACCATCGAGTCTAACCGTCACTGTCCTCTCCTAAACCACATCCCTGAGCACCTCATTTACCCATCTGTTAAATACATTCAGGGATGGGGTCTCCACCACCTCCCTGGGAAGCATGTTCCACACTCCCACAGCTCTTTGGGGGAAGAATTTGTTCCTGACATCTCATCTGAACCTGCCCTTGTGCAGCTTGAGGCCATTTCCCCTTGTCCTATCACCTGTCGCTTGGCAGAAGAGAACATCACCCATCTCTCTACAACCTCCTTTCAGATAACTATAGGCAGTGATAAGCTCTCCCCTCAGCCTCCTCCAGACTAAACATCTCCAGCTCCCTCAGCCACTCCACATAAGATTTGCTCTCCAGACCCTTCACCAGCCTGGATGCCCTTCTCTGAATATGTTCCAGGACCATGATGTCCTCTTGTAGTGAGGGGCCCACAACTGGACACAGTGTTTGAGGTGCAGCCTCAACACTACTGAGTACAGGGGTACAATCACCTTCCCAGTCCTGCTGGCCATGCTGTTTCTGATACAAGCCAGGATGCTACTGGCCTTCTTGGCCACCTGGACACACTGCTGGCTCATATTCAATCTGCAGTCCACCCTCAGGTCCTTCTCTTCCTGACAGCTGTCCAGCCACTCTTCCCCAAACCTGTAGGGCTGCCTGGGGTTGTTATGTCCCAGGTGCAGGACTCTGCACTTGGCCTTGTTAAACCAACCTTTCAACTCCTTTTTCTATCATTGTCTTTTTTATATATATTTTCTTCACATTTTAAATATCATTGTCCAAGCTTTTGTATTGGCAGTGCTCTGACTTTGTTCACAACTTGCCCAACATGAAACATCTTACTGTCTTACCTTTAACAGATGAACCAGCTGTAAGCTGAATAGCTAATTTGTTCTATCAATGTGTCATACTTTCATTTAACACAAATTTCTGTATGATTTTGTATCTTATAACCCAGCATCAGATATTTTGGGAGAGTGGAATGGATTAGATAACCTTTATTTTCCTTTCTCCAAGATAAAAAGCACAGCAAAGCTTACATTCTTTTGAGAAATTTTCAAGGTGTGAATTTTCTTTTTAAATCTAAAGTGAAGGGGAAGGAACAAATTCAATATCATGCAGCAGCATTCAGGATACAGTTCTGCCACTTATCAGCCTTGAGAGGCCTCAGACATTTCTTCTCTTTCCTTCTTTTATCTTTTAGACTGAATTCCTGTTGGGACAAGAACAGTTTACATAATTCCTAACACAAAGCAACCCCATTCTGGGATGTTGTTGCCCATTTTTCCAATGCACTTTTGCACTTATGAAATAAATGGCAAATAGCATAGTATCAATCAGTGATGAAATACCATCAAAATGCAGTGTGACAGCAATATATTGGGTTCTCAGAACAGTAAAGAATAACATCTTTTTCTTGCCTTTTCCTAGGTTGCAATGTATGCACTGACTGTGTGAAGCAGCTGTACAAGGCTTTGAGTGTTCCCATGAAAACTGCCAGGAAAGCCCCTTACACGCTTCTCCACGAGCAGAGCTGAACAACTGCTGCTCTACTGCACCTGGAATATTGTGTCCAGTCCTGGGCCACTCAATTCTAGAAGAACATGGAACTCCTTGAAAGAGTCCAGCGCAGGGCCACCAAGATGATTAAGGAAGTGGAACATCTTCCTTACAAGGACAAGCTGAGGGTACTGGGTCTCTTGAGCTTGGAGGAGACTGAGGGGTGACCTCATTAATGTTTACAAATATGTAAAGAGTGAGTGTCAGGAGGATGAATCCAGGCTCTTCTCAGTGATGGCCCGTGATAGGACAAGGGGCAACGGGTCCAAGCTGGAGCAGAGGAAGTTCCATGTGAATGTAAGGAAAAATGTTTTCACCATGAGGGTGACAGCACTGGAACAGGCTGCCCAGAGAGGTTGTGGAGTCTCCTTCTCTGGAGACATTCAAGACCCATCAGGACGCGTTAATCTGTGTGATCTAATGTAGGTGATCCTGCTCAAGCAGGGGGGCTGGACTAGATGATCTTTCAAGGTCCCATCCAACTCCTGACGTTCTGTGAGTCTGTGATTCTATGATTTACATGCATTGTGCTATGCTGGGTGGCAGAGGTGCACACAGGCTGGCAGAGACAGTTTTTTAGCTTTGATGTAGGCAAAAACCTCTGTGACATGAAAATCCTGCACAGAACAAAGTCTGGGTGAAAGACTGTTTTCAGTGACTTTTGCTTTGACATCTTTTAACTGATTCATGAAAGAAGAACAGCAACAGACAGCATTGTGTCATTACTCCTTACATCACAGAAATGCCTTCAGCACTACAAAGAAGAGGCAATCTCAAAGAGAGATGACCTGGGAAAACTGGAGAGTTCATTTAGGCCCTGATCCAAACATCAGAAAAGACATTAGGAATCTTTCTACTAACTTTTCTTACAGTCTTTTGAGCTTGTATGTTTTCAGTTATATTTGCTTTTCCTTCCCTAGCCAAATGTAGAGTGCTGTTGGACTCTGTTGGGAAAGTGATTAATACCTTCTTATTTCTAAAGGTGATAGTTAAATGTTAACTTCGTTATATCATCATGCATCTAATTTGTAGCCATTGCCTCCTACAAGATAAACTAATTTTGCCTTCAACACAAAAATCTCAAATTGTGACCATTTATACCATTGCTTTCACAGCATCATAATGAATTCATGTAACTTATTAATTACTGTAACCCATTAAGAGTAATTAACATATTGTGGCACAAATTTGGATGCACATTAACACGTAAGAGATGGATTAATTTAGGTAAATTCATACCTTGGTGTAACTGAGATAAAAATCAAGACCACCAAGAGATTAGAAGACTTTCTGAGTATTAAAAAATTCTTTCTTTTTTCTTTTTATAGTTCTTTGAATTTGTGCAGTATCATCTGCCTCTACTTGGGTGGTCATTTTCTTAAGTGCCTCCCTACTCAACTGCTGCTTCATGCTAAGGAACTTTCTAGTGGTGTGCTCTTCTTTCAGGCACAAGGGCCAGGGAATGAGGGAACAGATACTCTTTTTGTACACAGAGCTGCCAGTTTGTTGCTCCTTTTTTCCAGTATAAAATAAACATAGATGTTTAAATTTAGTTAGATCTCTTCTGAGTGGGAGCAGAGGAGTAAGTTATATTTTCCATGAGCATTCACTCCGAACTAAAGAAATCAGAAAGTAAAAAATTTTGAGAATTGAAATATTACTACAAGCTCTGAATTGGAGTTGTCAAAGCAGAGAAAATAGGCTTTAAATCTGATTCAAGATTGTCAGCACAGTAACAACATACTAAATATAGAAAACTTTTTTTGCTGTTTAGATTCTCCTGGATACAAAAAAGTCTAAAAAATGATACTTAATTATTGATTTAAAATAATAGTAACAACATAAAATCCTCTATTTATAAATCTAACATTGTCAGATACTTCTCTCCAAACAATTTCACTGAGCAAAAATGCAAACATTTATTTGTTTCTCCTTCAACCTTTAAATTTCTGTCCAATAAAGCCTTCAAAATGAAGCTATTTTTTGCTAAAGGAAAAATCTTGTTCAGAAGTGATTAATTTTTTTTTGTACAGTGTGCTCCACTCATGCACCATTTCTATGCAATTTGAAGGACTATTTCACATATTGAGCTGGGAGAGAAGGATGAACATAGTTCTGAAAAGATTACACTGAAAGAACTGATTACTTTCAGATAAAAGACAGAAATTTTCCATATTCAGGAAGAATTTCTAGTCATTTACTGAAAAGCAATTGAATTTGTTTTCCCTATTTCATACACAATAATATGAGACAGCTTAAGCATTTACTGAAACCCCTGGGAGGTCAAAGTAAAGCATTGGATCCACAAACTAAAACAAAACCACAAGGGTGGATTAAGGATGCTTTTTTCTTTATAGTAGCTGTCCATTTGAAGTCTTACTCTAAGGAAATATGATGCAGCTTATGGTACTTTCATCAAGACAGACTTCTTTTCGCTGACTTAAGGATGAGTATGTGGGAAGCAATTTACTGTAGAATAACTAATGAACAGCAAGTTTATAAAGTAGTTTACCTTACTTCTAGACTTATTTGTCTGCAAGTTCATTATGTGGGGAACCTTAAAGAACGTCTTTAAGAACCAATTGCCCAAACATTAAGGTTAAATGCTGGAAAAAAAAAAAAACTTTGAAAAAATATTTTAATTTTAACTTCAGTTTGCTAACTAAAAGGGCTGAAAACATGCAGAGGTAATTATCAGTGATTCAAAAGCTATTGCTAATGTGGTAATTTATAGCTGTGTTCTTTTGAATGTCTCTTTACCTACTTTGCTACACAAATAAGGTTATTTCAAGAATCATTCTAACCTAATTAAATCTCCTATTATCTCTCAGCCAAGTATAATTCACAATTTATTCTACCAACATCAGCCCTGGCAATCATTACAAGGAGTATGCTGTGGAAAACTTTTCATTGAAAAAGCTGGAGGATGTCAGCTTTCTACATTTAATTATCTGATATTCTGATGAATATAAGGAGAGAGATAGAGGTGCAGATAAAGACCACTGTGTGATTGGAGGTGGTTGGATATAGTGTTAATCGTTCAAGGACAACTGTTTTCAGTAGAGGTTGTCATAGGTGAAAGATAAAGGAAAAAAATGAGGTCATGTGAGAGACATTGTATCAAATAGAGTTTCAAACTGGAATGGCCACTTAATCTTTGCTCTGGTTATTGTTTGGATCCTATATATATGCATTTTGCCACTATCTAAGGATGTATACAGGAGATTTTATTCCTGATGCTTGAGAGAGACACGTGGTGAAAAGGGCATACATCCATGGGAATGGAAAGAACAGCTTTCACATCAGAGGCATTTTATACACCTGCTACCATCTCTTTTTTCCTGTCTTTGCAAAACTAAAAGCAAGAGGTGCAACCCTTCTGCTAGCTCGTACTGGCAGCAGCCAGCACTGTGTTTACTTTCACAAGACCATCTCAAGAATACTCATTCTCCATTATGGGAAATGGAAAAAAGAAAAAAGTAGTCTTTTCTTTTCCTAAGTGGTTCTTCCTTGCATAGAAGCACACTTGAGTATACTGGAAAGAACTAGACTGAAAAGAAAGAACAGAAACAAAAAACTTTGTGGAGTTCAAGTTTATTTAGTAAAGAAACCTCAACATATTTCACAAGGACTGTGATGCCCATCCTATCAGTACCTCTTTGAAGACATAGTGTATGTGTCAGTGGGTAGTCCTGGTAATACAAGAGCCATTCTCCAATCCTGTTTTAGCAGGAATAACAGGAATAACCTGTTATTCTACACTTGGCTTCAGAGTCTTCAAACCTCCAAGTCTTCAAACTCTTTGCTTTAAAAGACACCTCTTTCCTTCTAGCTGCTTATCTTTGAAAAAACTTCTTCATGGTGAGGGTGACAGGTGACTGGAACATGCTGCCCAGAGTGTCTTTCTCTGGAGATATTCAGGACCTGTCTGGACATCTACCTGTGCAACCTGCTCTAAGGAACCTGCTTTTTCAGGGGGATTGGTCTCAATGATCTCTGGAGGTCCCTTCCAACCTCTACAATTCTGTGATTCTGTGATCAATCCATCTGAATCTACTGGTCATTCTAATTCTAAAGAATTATAAAGAGAGATATAAATTAGGTATAACTGACTGTTAACTCTTCCACATCAAGTAAAGTTGAGGGAAACAAAAGGTTTTCTTCACTCAGTGTTCTTGGGCTCATGCTGGATCTTAGCCCGGTCTATGCTAGGTTTCTGTGCACAGGAAGACAGCAAGGATATTTTCATATGGGTTTCAGCCTAGTTGGTGTCCTCCCTACAGATGTCCATGTACTTTCAGGGTATTGCACAGGGACTGTATTGTATGTCAGAATAAGACCCAAGACCTCTGCTGGGAAACTTCTTTTGAAAACCTGATAGACCAAGTCATTTCTCCACAAGGTTTGTCTGTGAGCAGTTGTACATTTTAAAGTGTTTTTTTTTTATTTAAGTAACTGCCATTTCACTTACTCCATTTTAGGCACATTTCCTGAATAAGCAAGCACTGAATGAAATTTTTTAATCATCTTTGGTTGTGTAAGAACTTACAGTGATTTGGACCTTAGAGCTCAGAGCAGGAGACTGAAGCGAGGAAGGGAGGGAGGAAAGACAGAAGAAAAGATGGAGTAGGATATACGCTCTCCTTAGTTCAACATTTTCACTACTGCCACACAACCATCAAAACTGTATCATAAAAGGATAGAATTCTTCAGGCATTCAAAGGGTTGCTTTGGGAGTACAGGGGAGGAGCCACCTTTCCATATGGTCTCTGCACAATTGGGCATGGATTCTCATGAATTTTAAGATTTATTTTGAGTATTTATGTTGGGTGGTTAGTTTTTTCACTAGAATTCTTTCAAACTAAAGCAAGCTTTCCTAAAATGGTTGGTACAGAGGAAGAAGAGGGAGCAGAGAGCATCAATCTGTCAAAATGATGTGTGGACAAGGAGAGGACTTTGCTTACCAGTGCAGCTAGTTCTGTAGCCAAAGGGAGAAAGATCGAGATAAAGGATCTTTTTCCTCCTGGCTGAGGCCCTGGAAGTATGCTAGGAATGCTGCTCTCCTTCCAGAGAAGCTGATTCAATTTCACTTATGGAGTTTTAGTTCCCACTGTCATCACTCTTGCAGTGACAGTTGCTATAGTGAGTGACAAAGTGCCTTGCCTGGTTTTGGGCACTAACACAAAAGGCTGACTGTCTCCTCTGCAGTTTGGCAGGAGACTCTTTAGTGTGAGAGGATGTGTAGCTGCACACTTACTCACAGCAGATCTTGCTGGAACTAACCAGCACATTCCTGGAGAGAGCAAGCAAGCACAAGCAGTGTTGACTGGCCATTTTCCTTAGAGGAAACCTCTATCTGCACTAGACCCATGTGTTTTATCAGCTGTCCCTCCAGCACTTTATAGACTTTACACCTGTTTTGCAAGAAAAAGAAAATATTCATTCATTTGAATGTAGTATAAAATGTCTCAGCTGGCCACCAAAGGTCCCCTTGGATGAAACCTGACCCATGTTTAAGAAGTCAGAACTACAGAATGGCTCTTAGGATGCAATTCAGTTAAAGACTGTATTGCTTTCCTTTGTGTGCCAGCTCCCAAAATGGAATTAGGACACTTTGTATGACACCATTGATCTCCCTGTACAGCAAGAACTCAAAA
>VXBZ01009715.1:211076-240630 GCA_013399135.1 Heliornis fulica | reverse complement strand
AATAAATTAACGTTAAATATTAACATATTAAATTACATATTACATTAACATATTAAATAACTATTTTAAAATATTTAACATTTTATTGTTAATAATGAACAATTTTATTGTTTAATATGAATGTTACAGTGATACTGTAGTTTGGAAGGACTGAGTTCATTTACCTTTGTTATTGTCAGTAGTTTTTAGAAGCTTATTAGTGATTAAGAAATACTGGTAGCTATTCTGAATTTCACTGTAATAACAGATTGCTACCTAGAACTTTCTAGCAGAAAATATTGACATTTCCTAGGTTACAGGAGGAAATTCTGTCCTTTCAAATAAAGGGTCAAATTCCATTCTGGATATTCAGGATTTTTCTCTCTGTTCTTCCTTTCAGAAGGATATGCTGGGCTACTCTGTTTTAAAGATTTTTTAATATTTCCTGCCTCTTGGTCATTTTGCTTTTTTTTTTTTTCCTTGTGACAGTACTGCCCATTAATTTAAATAGTTTAATTTTATCCCAATTGCTGCATTTATCACTCTGTTGAATAAACAATTACATTTCCTTTTCCCTTCCTAAATTTTATTTAAAGGAATAAACCAAATTTCTCAAATAACTTCCTATCCTCATTATAAACTGAGTCTAGTTGTCAATGCTCTTTAACATCTTCATCAAAAACCTGGCTTATGGATGTTTTCAAGTTTGTAGGTGGTATCAAACTGAGTGGGAACAGCTGATGTGCTGGAGAGTAAGGATGTCTTAGGTTGTGATAGATCTTGGTTAAGTTCTACTAGTACAGGTTACCCAGAAAGACTGGAATCCTCATCTTTAGGATTTTTTACATATGACTTGCTAGAACCCTGAGCAAGATCTTCTGAATTTGACATGGAGAGTGGACTACATGATCTTCTGAGTGCTCTTCCACATATGATCATATTATTAACTTGGGGTAAGATCACAACTCAAATAATATTATGATATATTTTACTTTGTAGTTTGTTCATTTCTGGAAGGCTTTTCCTATTACTGGTGGATCTGTCAAAATTCAAAAAACTTATTTTTCACTGGATAATATTAGAATTTAAAAAAATGATTAGTTGGAATACCTGAAATAGATAAAAGCCAGATAAACTACAAAGACACTTCTGAGGCATGGACCTGATTAAACCGTATTTTAGAAAAAACTCTCCCTCCCAGAGCTGTGAATCAAATTCAAAATGAAGACTTCTTTCACAGAATCACAGAACATATCAAGCTGGAAGGGACCTATAAGAATCATCAAGTCCAATTCCTTGCTCTTCACAGGACAACCCAGAACATCTAACAGCATCATCTAGGTTCTCCTTGCACTCTGGCTTCCCTACTCTGACCACTTCCTTGGAGAGGCTGTCCCTGTGACCAACCGCATTCTCAGTGAAGAACCTTTTCCTAATCATAGAATCATAGAATGGCTAGAGTTGGAAGGGACTCCCAGAGGTCATCTAGTCCAACCTCCCTGCAAGAAGCAGGGACACCCCCAACTAGATCAGGTTGCTCAGGGCCTCATCCAACCTGGCCTTGAACTTCTCCAAGGATAGGGGATCCACCACCTCCCTGGGCAACCTGTTCCAGTGCTTCACCACTCTTTCAGTAAAGAACTTTTTTCTAATGTCCAATCTAAATCTCCCTCCCTCTATTTTAAAACCATTACCCCTTGTCCTGTCACAACAGGCCCTACTGAAGAGCCTCTCCCCATCTTTCTTGTAGGCCCCCTTGAGGTACTGATGCCTAATCTGAACTTCCCCTGATGTAGCCTCATTCCATTTCCTCATGTCCTCCTATCACTGTTCACCAGAGAGAGATCAGCCCCTTGAAGTTTGACTGACTATGCCTAGTTCCTAGCCCTCTTCCTTACCACACCTTCACAGGCAAACGTTAGTTTTCATGCTATTTCAACCCATCTCTTGTTAAAAGATGTTGATAAAAAAAATACATTCCATACTCTATTTTTGATAATCAGATATTTGTGCAAATGCAAGTATCCAATGAGCACTTAGGCTTTGGGGTGAAGTTATGAATTGAATTGCATCTTTGTATAATTCATGGTTTGTTATCACTACTCTGTTCACACCTTGTTGTGTGGAAGTTTGTAAGTGACTCCCGGTGGTGCAAAATGCAAATGAGCTTCATTTTAAGAACAATCTCAGCATGAAGCAGTGCTTTATGACTTTCCTAGAAAGTAAGATATTCTGGAAGTAGTTTTGATACTGAAAATGCAGTCAGGTCATCATAAATCACAGAACTTTCACAAATTTCCTCTTTTATTTGCAATTTCTTTTATTTGTAGTGCTGTAAGCCTGCATATGATATATCAGCACAGCAAAGCCAGGAAGTCTCTCTGGATTTAAGCACTGTAATATATTTAACAAATAGTATTACAATGTAGGGAAAAAAGCCCCAGCTATTATTTACTAAGGTACAGAGAAAAAAAGTGTGATTTATATAAAAATATTTTAGAAATAAGAAACTATAAAGACAGAAAATTAAAACTATTACTTTTGAGGCAAATAATTAATTTAAAATTAATTAAGTACTGGCACCTACGCACAGCTCTTTCCACCTCTCCCTAGAATTTATTTGCAATAGGAAATTGTAATTCATTAGTACTATCATACTGCTCTCCTAACTAACCAAAAATTTGGGGGTTTCTATGACATGCACTGCAAATAAAAAACCAAAAGATTATGAACTATGTCTGATTAGTTTGAAAAAAAAAACATGAATTAAGGCTTCTTACTTAACTTTAATAAGAGCTAGAAAACATTTAATCTATACTGTCAGAAATTATAGATTTGTGAGTTGTTTTTTAATTTGATTGAGCTTCATATATTACCTAAACTAAGATGGCCTCAACCTCACATAGCTTGTTGGAGCCACATTATAATATGGAGCAGGAAAACAATATACATTGAAGATAAGACATGAAGAAGACTACAGAAGAGTAATAATAATGCAGAGAAAGTTTGGGCAAGCTAACTATAAATGAATACTACAGAAATCATCAGCCTTAAATCATAGATGATTTAAGTGACTGGCACCATGAGCTGTCGGATATGTGAAATTCTGCTTCTGTAGTTGGGGCCTGTGTCTGGAAGACATTTTTTCCCACTTATTATCTATGTTTGGGTTACTCTTAAATTAGGAAAAGTGACACTCAGTTTTAGGTCCCACAACAGAACTATACTAATTTTGTTCATCTTAGCATAACTTTTGAGAGCAAAACCCAAGGATTTTATCTCTTCTTGTAAAGTAAATCATTCTATGTGTTATTGCCTTTCAATTTGAAGCAGTCCTTTCAAAATACAAACAGCACAACAGCAAAGCCATGAGACATCACCAACTCGTAAGGCATATAGAAATGAGTCCAGAGAAGACCACTAAAATGCTGCAGTATAAAATCAATGACATTTTAACTTGTAGCCTCTCTAAGTCACTTTTACATGAGATACATAAATAGGACTCAGGAATGGTCAAACACATTAGAAAAATCTTTACTGTGAGAAATAAGACAACAGGAAAACATACCTACTTTGTGTAACACAGTAGAAACTCAGAGAGGATCTTCTATATCTGGATTTCATTGGTTAGTACATAGTAGGTATACTGGGGGTTTTTTAAACCTCATTTGATAGAAGTGTAGACATCACATAAATACCTTTTCTTCTCTTCTGCTTGCCCATCCTGTCTTGCCTAGAGAACAGAAAAAGCCACCACTGGACAGGTATTATTTACATGTGAGGAACTATGAGCAAACTTCAGACCTGAAACAAGCTACAGGGTCCTGACAGCATGGAAGTAGCTACAGCTGAACCATTCCTCTTTATTCATCCCATTCCCTCAAAGTGGTTTTGGTAAGCTGAAATTGTAAGGCGTGATTTGAAGATGCTGCTAGAGAAAAGCTTGGAATAAATTCACAGAATTCTTTAATTAATTTGGCATATATGTACTCAGAGCTAAGAAGTGTGATGTGTGTTCTATGCTCTCTTGCAAGTTATGTCATTTTAACATAGAAAAATAGAATTTCTACCTAAAATGACAACCTTTGTTAAACAATTACATCTAGTTTATTTTCTGCTCTTCTAAGCTATCTCTCCTAGGGAGATCTTTGTGCAGTTAGTGTCTGGAGCAGACCTGTAGCTTCCTTGTAGAATTTCCATGTGACCTTGAGCAAGTATTTTGTTTTATCAAGTAACACAGTGTTCTGACTGAGCACATGCTAATAAAACTTCCCTACCTCATAGGCAGGCTGTGGGAATCAACAGCATTAAATACCTGAAGTGCTCAATAGTCTAGTGATTAGGACCATATAAGTAGCTGCATAGTCAATCCCCCCATGGTTAGAATGCTGTCAAAATGTGTGCTACATGTATCTGTGCCTGATGTGACATTTTCCTAGTACCAAATTATCTGGAGACGTTACAAGCAGAATTGTGGAAGGATCAAAAACAGCTCGAGTGGCTCACCCAGCCCCTTGTTGCAAGATAAAATGGCATGCAGCTGACACAAAACATCTCAAAGCCCTTGATTTGCTTTAGTGCCTTTTAAAGTACTTCTTCTGAAGAAAGAATATGTGTGTGCACACAGGAGTTATTACCAGCTAAAAACTCCATCTGCTGATAGCCCAGCTTAGAACACTGCATGTATCTGTTCTAACATCAGATCCGACATTGAAAAAATATTTGACAGAGGTATGGTTGTCTTTTGATCTTTATGAATTCCTGACATACTTCTACTGATCATGACCTTCCTGCTACTTTCAGAGGTGTACAGAAATGAGAACCATCCCCTATGTGCTGCCAATTTTTATCTCACCAGTGAATAGTGATATTTTTGCATTATATTATTTTACGTTTACAGGGAGTCACTCACAGGCCTGCATAAGATTTTTAACTGCATCAACTAGAAGAAAACATAATAATATAATGATGATTATTAATGTAACATGCAATGGATGGTCCTATAAAACATAATCAAGAGACTTGCTGTCTTGTACATTAATATTGATTTGAAGCTGAGATTGATTTCCACAGAATTTAATGCAGCATTTGTCAAAATTGCAAGTAAAATTCTTCAGGCATATCTTGTGTCTAATAGGATCTTTCAACTATGATAGAGGGCTTCTTGGTGGCTGATTTAAACTGGTTCACACAGTAAATATGGGATCAATAGACCTGTTCCAGTTTTGCGACGAAGATGAGCCTGATAATCAGACAGGAGATGCATTTGTAGATGCTCTTCACTGCATCTCTGCCAAAGGTTTTTCTTCATCCACTTACTCTCATGCTTCCTTATCTCAGAGATTCAGACCCAAATAAAAATGAGAACTTCTGACTGAGTTAGGAGCTCATATTAAAAAAATTAACCAATATGGCTGATGGGTAGATACTTTGCCTTCTTACACCCCTTTATGTGATGAATTGCCATGCTGTGCTATATCTTCAGTCTAGGTTGTGAGTCCACCAATATTTGATTCAAATCATCTGCTGTCTTTCCTAGTAAAGATTTTTGTGTGTTCTTTCAGATTACTGACAAAGGTTTATATGGCATAAAAGTAAAACTGACCCCTGCATGACCCATCAAAATATACTCACTCAGTTATACCTACCTCCCTGTGTCTAAGCTAACCAGGTTTTAAACAGCTCATTTGATGACAATTTGTTGATTTTGTTAATCTATATAACTTCTTAAATGAAATGTTGAATAGTTCCAAATTCAATAATTTGTTGAAGTCCATTATAGCATCAGTCATGCTTGTAATGATCAAACATTCAAACTTGGGTTTGATTTCAGTTGCTCATATAGGATTTAGGCTTTTTTATTCCTCTCTGCTCATTTTCTTCTAATTCTGTATTAAACAAATCATCATCAGCTGCTCTGTTTGCCCTAGGGTTGATATCAGGCTAATGGACTCCTTGTTACTCATACAAGTTAGCTGAAATATTAAAAAAATCATATTCTTTTAGTCTCCAGATTTTTTTCAGTTATCTTAGAGCCAATGAAAACCACCACCAAAGATCCTAAGGGTCTTTTATTTTCCCAGTGCTTAAGCTTGCTGTAGACAAATTACTAGTATTTGCTAACATAAAAAATTCTAGCACAAGTAGATGCAGTTCACCATACTCTGAAGTTTCCAATTGGAAAATGCATGAAAAGCAAAGTATAGTTGCCTTTCACTTGTCTTGTCTTTTTAATCCTTCTGCCCAACAGGACAGAAGAGAAATTGCATAAAAAATAACATAAATATGCAATCTTTCAGAAGGCCTTAATTCCCTTAAGCTTGATGGTCAAGAATTCTACCTGTCCCTCTCCTACCAGTTCTAATATGAATATGAATAGCAATTTGGTTACGCTTATTAATCACAGCTTCTCTATTTTTACATTGTGTACACAGTCAAATTGCTCATATGTGCATACACACGTGTGAGAAAACTTGCACATATGTGTGTGGGGCTGCTTTCACTTCCTATCAAAGTCAGCTTGTGGTTTCAACCACTGTGGCCTTTCACAGATGTGAGAATGTGGATTTTTGAATACCTATTAAATTGTTCTTAAACAATTTGTGATTATTATTCATATGTTTTTAATTAAGTTCTGCCTCCTGCCTGATCTGGTTCATAATTGTTTTCAGCTTTCTGAAACTGGCCCTTTGAAAGAGTAAAGAGTATATATATTGATAGCTTGGAATTTCTTCTTTTTAATCATTGTACATATAATTAAAACAAAATCACCTCTCTCCCAGATTAATTACATTCTCTATGAAGAATAATTGTTATCAAGTAAATAGTTTCATATCTGTGAGGTTTTTGCATTCTTATTCCTGTTTGATTTATGTGAATACCTCTGAGAAGAATTAGCATCTTGTAATGCAGCTCGGGTAAAAGTCAATGCAAAGTACAACCATGTAAGGAGCAGCAGAAACCAAGTTATTTCTGAGGGGAAAACTGAAAACCAGTCTTTTTTTTAGGAGACCTGACTTTTTGTCAGTTAGGGTTAGTGTTGGTGGAGTGCCTCGCTGACCATCCGCATGGGGTACAAAGAGCTTTGGGTCATTTTCCTGCCCCCACCGGCATGCAGTTCTGTTACCTGCATGCTTTAAAAGTTGTGAAGTTTGAAAAGTTTTAAAAACCATGAGTCCATCTGCACTTTCCCCTAAAGAGTGCAATAACCCTATCGTCCTCAGCATCGAATGAAGGAAGTATGTTTAGACTTTTAAAAAGATACATCATTTCAGTTGTTAAAATGTTTGGTTGTGGGCTTTATAATCAAATCCATGAAAGCTGGAATCTTGGAGGAGGAGGACATTCTTCTGTGATACTATAATTATAAAATTATTTTGGTTCCTTCTGCTTTAGTCCAAATACATTTTATCTTATACTGATAACTGGCAACTGTGCAGTGTTAGGACTGCTCTGCAGAAACCTGACATATGTGGAGAGCAAACGAATGGAAGAAGTAGGGTTATTTCTTCCTCTGAAATATCTAATTTTGGGTAGGTCTTTTGATTATTTATTGAACTCTGAAAGCCAGAAACTAATGGTACTGTAGACCTAAATAACCCCAGAGATGTAAGCGCTTGGCAGAAAGCTTTCACAGAAAATCCATATTTACTTCTTACACCTGACTGCAGGTTGTGTGGATTTCCAGCAGTCCCCTCAGCAGGTCAGACAGACACAATCAGATCTCCAGGTCATACTGAGACTGCGGTCTGATTCTCTCTACTCTTCACCCAAAGGACCTCACAGGCATGAGGCTGGTAAAGTTGTTACCAGTTCACCCTCTTACCCATCTGGTCACGGTCTCACAATTGCTCACTACTGACAGAACTCCAATATCTTCCACCAAAATCTCTCCTTTGCAGTGTAAATATGACAAAATTAACTCCACAATTGCAATGGAATATATAGTGGAGGAAATAGGCTGGTTGAACAGACATGGATGTTTTTTTCTATGCTTCTGTGCCTTTTGTGGTGTCACAGGTGCAACACAGAGGAGGAACAGTGGCTTAGAGCATCACAAACCGCCATCTGTCACACAGCGGGTGCCTGAAGTAGGTCTAACCTGCACAGCAGTGCTTGCAAGCAGAATAAGGGTATGTGTGTGTGTATATATACATATATATAAATAAATCTGTACCCTTATTTTTTGTGCTTCTGCCTACCTGACCTGTGTGTCCTTGAATCCATCACCTGGGTTACCAGTGTGGGAAATGCAAGTAAGCTTGGAGAGCCTGGCTCTGTCAGGCCTCACAGCTCTGTGTGCCACAAGGGGTGAAGGGAGCAAAGGGGAACTCTGAAATGAAGGTCTTGGTCATAAAAACCCCAACCAAACAATCCTGAAAACAAAGCCAAACCACATTATGATATAATTTGAAACAAAAGGTTTCACCTCATCTTTCTTGAGACAAAATTGAAGTGTTGAATTTTTCAGAAAAGTGTAAGATTTTCCCACAGAAAAAGCCTCACTCAGCTCTACTGAGGATATTTCCCTGTTCCTTCCATCTCTGCTACAGCTTTCTGCACTTTGTGACTTAACATTTTGAGATGGAAAAAAAACCCACACATGAAACCTGTGGTGTACTGAGTCATTTACTGGAACAGAGCCTCGTTTAAATATCTTCCTGAAGTGGTTGGCTTGGCACTCCCTATCTCTGAGGATTTCTAATGGATCATTCTGCCTGAAATTAGGCCAAGCAGTTTCCTCAAAAGAATTGACTCTTTTTAAATGGTTACTACCATTCCTTTTCAGTTTAAATTTATCGTCTGATATCATCCATGGATTTGTAATGCTCTTCCCTCCCCCCTGTTTAAAAGAAAAAATAGTTATTTCTGCTTGTGCCGTATTACATCGTTTCTGTTCTGGAAAAGAAAGAACTTCTCCAGCTCCACTTCTACACTCATGGATCTGGTATTCACCCATGAAACAGAGGACTGCTGCCTCAGTAACACAGTATCAAATTAATACAATGACATTCAGGAGTAATTAATTTCTCAGGAGGATGGTTAGGCTGTGGCACAGGGCGCCCAGAGAGACTATGCAAGCTCCATCCTTGGAGGTAGGTGTTCAAACCCTGCACAACCTGGTCTGTCCTCATAGCTTCCCCTACTGTGAGCAAGAACTTGGACCAAACACCTCCGTAAGTCCATTCCAGCCTGCATGATCCCACGATCCTTTCATGAGTGTCTGTTCAGCAGCTGGTTTAAGTACATTATTAGAATTAATTTCTAGTTAAAGGGTTTTCTCCAAATCTTTAAATTCACCCATGTCTTTCAAGATCACAGCTATGCAAACATACATCACTGTATCATCAAATTGCACTTTGAGATTCGCTTATCTAAAATTTAGAATCAGAGCTATCTCAGCAGATGCTGTCATAAAATGTAGTGCTTTCCCCTTCTCTTGACAGTTGATTTAAGATGAAGGAGGGTAGATGTAGATCAGATATTAGGAAAAAATTGTTCCCCATGAGGCCAGTGAGGCCCTGGCAGAGGCTGCCCAGAGAAGCTGTGGCTGCCCCCTCCTCCCTAGCAGTGTTAAAGGCCAGGTTGGATGGGGCTTTGGGCACCCTGAGCTAGTGAAGGGTGTCCCTGCCCATTGTAGGAGGTGGGAACTAGATGAGCTTTGAGGTCCCTTCCAACTCAAACCAGTCTGTGATTCTATGGTCCAGACTGCAGCTGTCCCAGTCAGCTGGCATCTCTTCCACATACATGGTGCTACTGATAAACATCAGCAGCACAACACACTACGATACAAATTGCTGGTTTGTTGGAACTGTGTTTTCCCACATGAAAATGATCCTACACTTCTACAGATTCACTCTTCCTTTTGAATCTAATACTTTCTGACTGTCTTGGGGAGTCTAACCCACAACACAAAACCCTTTGTTTCTGTAGATTTTTTGTGTTCAAAGTTGGTGTCAAATTTTCTTATGACAAGTACTTCTCACCTCAAAGACATAAAGTAGCTCAGCTCATAAAGGTATTTACAAGAATGAGCACAGTTTCCAACTTTACTAGACAACATTTTTCTATGAAACAAAAAAAAAAACCCAACTTGATTTCTACTTGAGATGCTACTAAATAATTATTTTTATTACCCTGTTGAGAGAAGGGACATTAAATAAATTTTAAAATTCCAAGTACCAAAGCCCTTGTTAAGGACTTGATTGCACATTAATGGCAGAACTGCATAATATAACATACAGACTTGTCCAAAGGGAGTATTTGTAGGAATCCCACTACCATTTTTAAGTTCAGTATTATGATGGAAACACTATTCTTAAGAAAACCCTCACTCTGAATTTTTTACAGACAAGGACTTGCTAGGAATTCAATTCTAGGAAAGAAGCAAATGTAGCAAATATTGTGAGGATTTGTATAAAATAAGTTTTTTATATTTATTCAATCTCACTGCTTGTAATATATTATGCACACTCATTTTAGTATATCTTCCCAGGAGAAGCCAGTGTACTGTTTGCAGCTTTAGTGTTTGCTATAAAATTAGATTTATTCAGCTTAGGCAAGCTAGAAACACAACTGATGATGCTGCAGAGCTCATGCTGAATTTTACTGGAAAGCACAAAGTAAATGTTATTGGAAAACACGAGCATAGTGAAGGTGTCAGTGCAATATCTATTAAAAATAGTTTCTATGGGACCAGTTTGAGTTCTGTAGAGAGCATCTAATACATTTATAATAATTATAATAATATGTGATTACTTATACAAAACCTTAAGAAAATCCTGGACTAGTGAAATTCATATGGTTTTTGGCATTCATTTCAGAGAAACAAAATTTCTTTCAGTGTGAATTTCCAAAATTAATTTAATAACCTTTTAAAGGCAACAACATACCAGTTCTTAACAAATTTATCAGTATTTCAAAATATTCCATAGAAGGGGAAAAAGGTTGTTAGTAGGTTTCAGTGCCTATTTTGTGCATCAGCAGCAAATGTTCTAAGCTATAAATTATTTAAAAGTGTAGCACACTGTGACATCTCTCTAGGTTCAGATCACTGAATTTATAATGTAGTTGGCTCTGTAGACAGAAACATTTCTATGTGATGCATGCAAAACATTTCTTCACTGAATTAAATAATGTAGCAAATTGTATTAAATCCAATGGGACCATATATTAGACTAATCTAAGCTGTCCTGGACTAATGAAGAAAGGATTGAAGGAATTAACCCACTTTCCTTCGATTATGAACTGTCACTGGGAGAGCATTGAGTTATAGGAAGGTACTCAGTTGTTGATTCTGCCAGTCCTACAGAAACATCTAACATAATTGTTACCTCCCCTTTCAGTAGTATATGTAACTATTGGGTAGGTTTTATACACGTTGCAAATGGGACATGTGTTTATAAGGGTTTGATGTCAGTGGGTGTGGAAAACAGCTTTGGCCAACTAAGCTCACCAGGATTGGCTGCTTGGGGAAGTCAGCTTTGTCCTGGTTCTGGACAGGACAGACAAGTACCATTATTCTGTTATATATCATATTATTTCTTTTATCATATAAAATATATAAAGAAATATTCTTCATAAGAGGAATCACAGAATCACTGAGTTGTAGAGGTTGGAAGATCAAGAAATCATTGAGTCCAATCCTCCTGCCAAAGAGGTTCCCTAGGAAAATAAATTAAGCTAGAGAGAGGAAATGTGTCAGAGTTCTTCTTTTAGCAAGGAGATTATTTGTATTATTGCAGCTCAATATTTCTGGACTGAATCAGGTGTGAGACTTGCTTCCATCGAGGTACTGGGGTTGAGACATCTTTCCATCAGACAAGCCTAACACCATCCTGAAGGCACGAGGACATTTGCATCACATTGCTACAGTGAAAAATGTTAGAGGATTTTGAGGTTTTTTTTTTCCTTAGATATTAAACCTTCTCCATCGGGGTAGCAGCAGGCTAGCAAGAATAACAAAAGCTTTTCAGTGTGTTGAAAGAAAAAGCCTTACCAAATCAGTAGCTCTCCTTTGCATCTGTCCCTCATGACACTTAGATGTCATTTCAAACTTCACTTCATCACCTTGGTGAGCTAATGCACTCTATGGCCTCAACAGATATGTTTCTCTCAGATGCAGTAAGCACTTTACATGGCTTCAGGCTCCCACCCTCCTCCTGGGAAACTGCCTTGAGAGGATGTTTATATGTTAAATTGTAGGAAGACTATGGATGAAAAATATCAATTCTGCTATAGCCTATGAACTGATCTACATTTCTTTCCACTCACTGAAATGGGGTCATGCAGTTAGAGACACAAAAACCAGGGAGGAAACAGCAGCAGATTGCCTTTTGTGAAACTGGAGACAAATGCCAAGGATATAGTTGGAGCAAGAAAGCACACAGCAGAATTATAATGGTACCACTGTATACAACACATATTTCCAAATTTATCCACAGTTGGGACTTGATTCTTGTATTACTTATCAATGTAAATCCATTTACTTTAGTTACATTTATTTCTGCTTTTTACCAATGTGATGGGTTCTACAGAATCATATACTGACGCTCAATCACTGACTCTTCTTCTGTCAGATAAAGTAGATCCCTGGGCACATTGACATGGACTTCTCACAGAGCCATAGAACCATTTATGCTTGAAAAGACCTTTGTGATCATCAAGTCCAACCATTAACGTAGCACTGCCAAGTCCACCACTAAACCATGTCCCTAAGCAACACATTCATATGTGTTTTAAGTACCTCCAGGGATGGTGACTCAACCACTTCTCTGGGTAGCCTGTTTCAGTGCTTGACAACCCTTTCCTAATATCCAATCTAAACCTCTCCTGGCACAACTTGAGAAGATTTCTTCTTGTCCTACCACTTGTTACTTGGGAGAGGAAACCAACATGCACCTTGCCCCAACCTCTTTTCAGGTACTTATAGAGATCAAAAGAGTTCTCCTCTCAGCTCCTATTTCTCTAGGCTAAACAGCCACAGTTCCCTCAACTGCTTCTCATAAGACTAGTTTTCTAGATCCTTCACCAGCTTTGTTGTTCTTCTTTGGACATGCTTCAGCACCACAATGTCTTTTCTGTAGTGAGGGGTCCCAAACTTAACACAGTACTCAAGGTGAGGCCTCACAAGCGCTGAGTACAGGACGCAGATTGATTCTCTGGTTCTGCTGGCCAAACTATTTATATGATGCAAGCCAGGATGCTGTTGGCCTTCTTGGCCATGTGGGCAAGCTACCAGCTTGTATTCAGCCAACTGTCAAGAGACACCCCCATTTCTTTTCCACTGGGCAAATTTCCATCAGCTCATCCCCAAGCCTGTAGTGTTGCATGAGGTTGTTGTGATCCAAGAGCAGGACTTGGTACTAAGCCTTGTTGAACACGATACAGTTGACCTTATTCACTGAGTCACCTGATCATAGAAGATCAGGTTATCAAGTAGGACCTCCTTTCATCAGCCTATCCTAATTAGGCCTAATCACCTGGTTGACCGGTACGTACTGCATGATGGCACTCAAGACGACCTGCTCCATAACCTTTCCTAGTACCAACGTCAGACTGACAGCACTGTAGTTCCCCAGATCCTCCTTCCAGCCCTTCTTGTAGATCAGCATCACACTGGCTAACCTCCAGTCAACTGGGACCTCCCCAGTTAGGCAGAATTGCTGATAAATGATTGAAAGCAGTGAGTACTTCTGCCACCTCCTTCAGCGCCCATGGGAAGATCCCATCTAGTCCCATAGATTTGTGTGTAAGTGGTGTAGGAGGTTGCTAACCATTTCCCCTTGGGTTTATGGGGGCTTCATTCTGCTCCAGGTCCCAGTGTTTCAGCTCAGGGGGGGCTGGATATCTGGAGAACAACTGGTATTACTGCCAAAGACTGAGGCAAAGGCAGTAATTACCTCATCCTTTGTCACTGTGTTTCCCCCAAATCCAATCAAGGATGGAGCTAAACTTGATTTCCTTAAGATTCCTTACTACTTCCCTATTTAGGGAGATAATAACTATGAAGTTATGTACAATTATTTCTACTGTGCTCATAAGTACCGAAAGGAGCAGCACAGAAGACTGCTGTAAGTTGCATTCCTAACATCCAGAGACAAGTGGATGAGTAACAGAATACAGGAAGATTTTTAACAATTATAACATGTTATCAAATCAGGACTAAATAGTCTCAAGAATGTGACATGGTTCTGCCATGTGGAATTTGATTTAGTCACAAGTTCAAGTAGTTAAATGTCCTCTAAGGGCAGTGGCTGAAGGCTGGTGAATGGAAGTCCAGTATTGCTCTTTCCTGTTTGCTTTCTTGTTCTGCCTGATGTCTTCCAGGTTTTTATCAGAGCTGCTCTGACAGTAAAAATTGCAAAAGCAATTAATGTTAATGGAAAGACAATTTTCGTAGTACTTTACTTCTCCTGTATGATCGAATGTATGCATCCCGCTGCCCAGGTCACTGTCACGTGCTACCACCACCATGTAGCTCACACATGAATGTCAGGCAGGTTTTAGAAGGGAGACTGGAATCAAAGCCACTGACCACAACCCTCACTGTCTTTAAACCTCCAAGATGGACAGAGCTCTTGTTTCACTTAGCTGAGCTGGGAGGAAGGCATTTTGCTTTGCTCATCCGTCAGATAACTTAAACAACAGATACCCATCTGTCTGTCAGGGCTCATGGACAGTCTTGAACGCTGGCATGGCCTCTGATTTTACTGGAATCCCAAGGCAAGTTGCTCAGTGGGTGCATCATAATTTCATGGAAACTGGTAGACTTATACTCATTTATACTGTCTAAAGAGATGAGCTATGTATCTGAGGTTAAAATGTGGTGTTTTGTTTCTGAAGCACTAAGAATCACACAAGCCCAAATTTGGAGTTTGGTTGGATATTTGTACTGTTGAGCAACTTCCATCTGAATTGTGGAAATAATTTTCCACCTCTCAGAGTCAAACACAAAGGTGTTAGCAGGTATTTACTGCCAGAGGGGTTAAACTGACAGAGGTGTTTGCAGCATTTTCTATTCTATGTCTGAGAAATGCTGCAAAGGAAGATGAGGATCTGATGGCTGGCAGCAGGCTCAGTATAAGGCAGAGGGTGCCCTAGCAGCCAAGAGGACAAACACCATCCTGGGGTGCATCAAAGAGAGGATAACAGCCCATCAAAAGAAATATCCCACTGTGTTTGACAATGGTACACCACCCCTGACATATTATGTGCCGTTCCCACAATTTAAGAAGGATGTGAAGGTCCTAGAATGTGTCCAGAAGTCTAGAGGCTGGAAAGAAAGTCTTGTGAGGAGCAGCTAAGGACTTTGGGTTTGTCTAGTTTGGAGAAAAGGAGGCTGAAGGACCACCTCTTTGCTCTCTACAGCTTCCTGAGGAGGGGCAGTGGAGACAGAGGTGCCGAGCTCTTCTCTCTCACATCCAGTGATAGGATGAGTGTGAATGGTTGAAAGCTATAGCAGGAGAGGATTAGACTGGACATCAGGAAGCATTTCTTTATTGAAAGAGTGGTCAGACACTGGAACCGGCTTCCTAGAGAGGTGCTTGATGCCCCAAGCCTGTCAGTGTCTAAGAGGCATTTGGACAATGTCTTTAACAAGATACTTTAACTTCTGGTCAGCCTTGAAGTGCTCAGGCAGTTGGAGTACATCATCACTGTGGGTCCCTTCCAACTGAAATAGTATATTCTAGTCTGTACTGTTCTGGTCTGTTTTCTGTGTTGTGAAAGATCATTTTCTTATGGCTTACTGTACAGTACTATATTGGTTTTTACTTTCTTCATTCATTACCATGGGATGCTATTACAAAACCATATTCAAGATAAAACCCCAGTGTTCCTGAAATCATGATGATAGGAATGCAACCACAGCTACAAGAACATTCAATTCAGTCATACATTAGCACAACAGACTACATTACACATCAAAAAGGGCACTCCACATTTTCTGATTGGCACTTACAGTAATTTATAATATAGCAAACCTGACACCACAGAACAGGAAAACATATTATAATAAGAAAGCTGATTAGTTATGTCTGCACAGCACTTTTAAATATGAAGCACTGCCAACTTAATGCTAAGAAAGCACTCGGGTCGACATGATGTGTATAACCTGAGACTGACAATTACCCTTCTAGTAATGTATTTCTTAAACTGTGGCACTGGAACTATTTTGTGTTTGTTCCAAATATTATTATTATTATGGTCAATCATTTTCTGGTGATCCATCGAATAAATGGTCAATTATCCTGTTCTATAAAATACATAGAAGCTGGTACTACAAATGCAATCTATCTAAGACAAGCTTCATTCACCAGCTAAACAAAACATTAGTCCTTAGAAAGTCAGTCATAGCTCTTCTTTAAGAAAGCATGTAGGAAATGACATCTCACAGCAGCAAGTTTCTGCTTTAAGTAGATGTGATGGGAAACTTTACAAGAATCCTTTACACTGGACCCAGAGATTGATTCTCTTTAATGGGGTGAGTTCTATTCAACAGAGTAAATATCAAGTCAGTACATAAACATCCTGTAGAATATTTGATTTGCAAGTAAATGGAAGGGACTGGGGTTAAAAGTAGAAATAATATACAAGTTTCTTGATCAGGTGACTCTAGGAATCTGAATGATACAGTCAGGGATCAATGACCTTCAGGACAAAGGTTTCCAGACTAGCAGATCAGCAGCTTTTCATGCACTATCAAAATCTCAAGATTCAAGCAAATATTTGACATTTTTTGCACTTAAACATAACTGGAATGACTGCAGCCGCAGCAAGAGAGAAAGGCAGATTTTGGCTGTAGCATACAACCTTTTATAAGAGTCATAAAAATATCATTATGGAACATAATTTTTATATGCTATGCAGCTAATCCAATTGAAAATCTGGCTTTTTATTTTTATTAATGGTAAATTATGGGCAGAAATGATGGCATTGCCTTTATTACAGCTGTTGAACTCTTTGCACTACAAGAACCCATTATCAGACCTAACTTACTTTCCAAGCTAATCCTTTGTTTAATGCTGCATGCTGGGTTTCCTCCTCAGGCTGGCTATTTCTGGGAAATTTAAGACAAAATTGTTCTCTCCCTATTACTTTCTGGTAACATTTTCTTTCAAAAGCTGTGTGGCCTTTTCTTCTGCATGAAGGTTTACCAATTTGTCAAGCTGCGTCCACTGCAACCCCACAAATATAAACATGAATGAAGCCAAGGTAGAATGCTTTCTAATAGCTCATTCTTCTCTGGAATGACATGCTTGAGTGTCATAGGCAGTTTGACAGAAGACTCAGTCCTCGTTGTGCTCATCTCACAAGCCACAGTGCTGACCAGGCTGTGTGTGTGCCAGATGCAGCCCCACTGCAGTGAGAGGTGGGATCACTGCTGGTTTTCATCTTTGGTGTTGGTATTGCAGAGGTCAGATCGCAGAGGTACAACTTGGAGCACGTTGCCTCCAGCATACAGCTGCACTCGGCTCCATGAGACTGCAAAGCTCATGATGAAATCATGCTGAGTTCAGGCTCTCATAACAGGATTTTCATTGAGATAGCTGAGATTAAGCTAGTTTAGGTATGCCAATCATGTGTCACCAGACTCACACTTTCTGGTTGCAAGGAGGATGTTCTCCCAGTGAGTAAGCTCTGATGTAACTCAGTTCACCAATCTTCTCAGAGTGGGCTTCCTAGGTATATTTGAGATTTATTTTCATTTTGGAAACTAGAGCTGTTTACAGTTTAATCTCAAATATAGCTTGAAAAGAATTCTATATGTGCCTGTTCTGATCTCTTCTTTAATGTGGCTGAAGTTATGACCCACTCCTATATAAGATCTAGCTTCAGTGTCTTCCAGATGGGCAGTAAATCTGAATGCAAGAGAGAGGTCCTCAGCTGCTCTAAGTCAGCACATATCCAGATGAAGCAGCTTGTGCTAAGGGTTATGTACTCCAGGGATTCAAAACCCATGGTTTCTGTAAATGACATACACAGTCATAGTGGTTACTTGGCAGCGTGGCAGGACAGGGGAAGTTAAAAACAAGGAAGCCCAAGTTGGAATGCAGTAATGGACAATTTAAGACAGTGCAGGAAAATTATAATCTATTTCTATACCTGGCATTTAGTTATTAATATTCGCTCCAAAGACAATGTATTATAGATTTATACTAGTATGAACTAAGATTTTGGCCCAAGAGTAAGTTCTGAAAGAGGAAAAAAGAAGTGGATACAAATGTAAAATGGAATAAATTTTCACCTTGATTTTCCATAGCCACATCACTAATCTATTTTGTTTTCCTGATAAGAGAGTATTTTTACATTAAGAAATGTGCAGATTTAAGATGTCTGGACTTCAGTAAGGTATTCGGTATTGAAAGGTGTGATGATTATGAGCTGGACTGGAGAAGATAGTACATAAGGTACACACAAAGTGCAGAAGAAATTAGCCAAAGAGATAGCTCCTGACAGAGGTGTCCTGAAAGGGGAATGACTATCAGAAAGATTTTCTTTGAAGTTCTCCATGGATCACTCTGAATTTATATTTTCCACAGTGACCTCTGTGACTCCAGTGACATTTTCTAGTGACACACATGGGAGGTATAATGGCTATATAGGGATATAAGAGTGGTATTTGAGCACAGCTGGGAACCTGGTATACGCTGTCCGCTTCTGATATACTACAGACAATGACTTGTAAATGCTTCTTGGTTTTTACTCAAACACAAACTGAATGTGTTTTTAAAAGTAGGTGGATGAATAAAACCATATTTTGTTTTACTTGCTCTTATTCTGTGAGAAGCCAAAACCTTATCAATATGTGATGTCAAGAGAGAATAAAACTAATGACAGCAAACCAAATTAAACTATGATTCTCATCTTGAATAATGTGTGCAGTCATTACCTATTGCATCCAGACTTGTGGTCAGCTGGATGAGGAAGAAGAGGATTGTTGTGATTATTTTTTTTAATTACCTCAAGCAGGTAACTGTACCACATCACAGAAGCACATGTGTTTGATAAAGTGCCATGGATATCTTCAGAGTCTGGATATATAAATACTGAGCACGGTTACTACTGAAAGAAAATATTACTTGGGCCTGATTGCTTAAGCTATCAAACAAACAAAAAAATCCAACTGAAATGAATGAATAAAATAATTATGAAGCGTGAAACCCTAAAATGTTTAATGATAAAAGACTGGACATTCAGAGATGGGTATGACTTACAGAAGGCCCTTATGTTCATGAGATCACTAAAATGGAACCGTGGAGGGAAATATAAAGGAGCTGTTGGAATAGACAGAACTCATGACCCATCCAAAAGCAGATGAAGGTGTTGCCAGATGCAAGCATGAGTAAAATGAGAGATCTGACTAGCAATTAAACATTTGCATGAAAAAGAGATAATTGTGCATGAACAGGGTCATATTCAGCCAGGAAAGAGACATGCATAGTGAGGGCACAGACACATTAGATTTGTTTTCATATGGACATCATCCCACAAAGCAAAAGCAGTGCTTTGCATTATGGAAGATGTGCATAAAGTGGCACAGGTAATTTGTTTGCATAAGTGTGCCACTAGGCAAATCAAAACAGAGACAACTTTGTAGAAGAGCAACATTTGCACTGGTAGTACAGCATTTCTTTAATCTCATATTGTAAACTAGGAAAGAGAGCAGCTGTGACTATGTAACTACCTTCATACTTCCAAAGCGTTAGTGTTAATTCTGATGTGCATTAGCAAGTCAGAATACTCTTTCAGGTAGTTATTCTATACTTTTTCAAAGATTTTCTTCACTGTGTCATTCTGGATGCTATTGCCAGCTTGAAAAGAAGTTACACAGAATTCAACTTTGCATGATCCTGGAAGGAGTTTAGTCACATCTGTGCAAGACTTGGACTCCAGTCAACTCTCATGTTGGACTAGTTGGATGAGTCTAAAAAAGAAACATCCTATCCTTCTGTTTAGGTACCCAATCTCTAATGTGGGGAAAGCACCAGTAATTAAGAGATGAGCAACACATTTTTAGATAGAAGTTAATTTAATGTAGGTACATGCTATATATTAATCAAATAACAAAGCCTGGACCTGGTCTGAGGCTTTAGAACTAAGTCATCCTCCAGAAATGGTTGTTTTAATGTTACTTACTGTAAGGACACCTTTCTGAGAGGTCACTTTCCTAGGAGGAAAAGCACCCCAGAACTAGGTGTTCCACAAGCAAATAGCAGCCAGGTAGGTCACGCTAAGCATGCAATAGCTGGCTTTGAATCAGAGTTGTAATATGATGCCTGGAACTTTATAGCTTACATCAGTTATTCCTCACATTCCTGCTAATAGGAGCTGATGCGCTGTAGGCAATAGAAGATGGAGGCTCTGAGAAGGAAGAGGTGGAGATAAAAGGAAAGAAATATCAAGCAACAACTCCATGTATATTAAATTTTGGGGGAGGTTGTTAGGCAGATGCAAAGTTTAAACATTTTAACAAAAAACAGGCCACTCCGTGCTCTTTGCACTAGTGTGAGAACTTCAGTGTTCTGATACCTCTTAAAGCATTTGATGAGAGACTAATAGCCTGACAGGCTAACACTTCACTTCCTTCCAATTAGGAGACTTTAACATCAAAGCCAAGGTCCTCCACTCAGCAAGGGCTTACTTGAATGAATTATAGAGGAGAATAAGTCCAGTAGTTTCTTGTTTTTTCCCTTGTGGAGACACAGTCCAGCATCGACTTTAATAAGATGTTTGAGGTCAAAAGGTTCAGGTTCCTCACTGTGAGTGCTAGGAAGCTGCCAGAGTGTTTCAATATGTGTGGTGTTTGTAATGCAATCAGACAAAGCTGAAAACTCGGCAGTGTCATGTGGCTGACTTCCTTTTGGAGTGCTCTCCTGTACAGCTAACAGGGAAGAGTACGAGACTTTTAGGATGCTATGGATCTTCCATGTCGCCATTTCAGCCTCCTGAAACAAATAATGGCTTCCTCACCATCAGTTTTTGGTGTGACTGTGGTATCCTCTGGGGCATTGTGTCAGTTGTTTAGGTATCGATTGAGAACAGATCTCCAGGACACAGAGGTTTTCAATGAGAAATTATTACTATGCTTGATGGCTGGTGTTATTTGACTTGCTAAGTTTGAATCTCTGTCGGAGTCTAAAAAAATTGCCATAGACTGTTCTCTGTTTTTTGCATCACAGCAAAGTGAAATATATTAAAATCTCTTTCAGAAAAAGACACAAGATGCTTTGTTCATACCTTCAGTCAAAAATCTTTCTAGATACTGGGTATTTCTCCTGTACATGGTATTTAGCTGTAATTTTATTTTTTTTTAAACATTCCTACTGTCAGGGCTGTATCTCTCCACCTTTCAGCAACAGCTTTTGTTCTGAAGGAGTTTAGAAAGTACATGTAAAGCATGTAAAACACTGCAAAGTGTAAGGTCTTGCACTTGAGCCAGGGGAATTCCAGACATAGATACAGGCTGGGAAAAGAGCTCCTGGAGAGTCACCCTGCTGAGAAGGATCTGGGGGTCCTGGTGGGTGAGATACTGCCCATGAGCCAGCAGTGAGCTCTTGCAGTTCAGAAGGCCAATGGTCTCCTGGGCTCCATTAGCAGAGGGGTGGCCAGTAGGGACAGGAAGGGATTGTCCCTCTTTACTCTGCCCATCTGCAGTCCTGTGTCCAGATCTGGGGCCCCCAATTCAAGAGAGCTGTTGAAGAGGGTTCAGAGGAGGTCATGAAGAAGTTCAAGGGACTGGAGCACATCCTCTATGAGAACAGGCTGAAGGAGATGGGCTTGTTCAGCCTGGAGAAGACAGCAGGGCATCTCATTGCTGCTTCCAGTACTTAAAGGGAGGGTATGGACAGGAGGGGATTCGGATTTTCCAAGGACAGATAGTGCAGGACAAGAGGGGATGGATTTTTACAAGGCAAGAGAATGGTAGGACAGGGGGGAATGGATTGAAGCTAAAGACAGGAGTAAAGGTTTAAGTTGGGTATCAGGGAGAACTTCTTCATGGAACTAGTGGTGAGGTACTGGAAGAGGCTGCCCAGAGAGATGATGTATGCCCCAAGCCTGGGGATGTTCAAGTTCGGGTTGGATGGGGCCCTTGGGTAAACCTTGTCCAGATCCAGGCCTGGAGGTTAATGTTCCTGCCTGTGGCAGGACAATTCCATCCACTGAGTTGGAACTCAATGATCCTTGGGGTCCCTTGCAACACAGACTATTCTGTGATTCTGTGATTCGATGATGTATCATTTATTTTAATACATATCTCATAGAGAAAATCTAACTGTAATATAGCAGATGTTTTCTGCAACATTACAGAATGAGAAAAAAGGAGAAATAGATCATGGAAATATCTTCTGTTTGATCACACGAGGAATTGGATCTACCTCACCTTGCTTTAAGTCCCCTGCGATCAAAGGAGAGAGATCAACATGCACTGTGGAGTAGTTACCATCAAAGTTTCCTACCATGACAAACAGCTAAGATACAACAAAGACCAAAGATCAATGCAGAGCGAAGAAATCAGAGACATAAGAGCTTTATCAGATACGAAGATCTCATAATTAACATTTTGAAAACAATTCTACAGCATGAGGTCCCCATATCAATAATCAGCAATTATTTATGATAATTATTTATGTAGCAGTTCACTAGTTTCCAAGATAAACTCTTTGTTGCACCCAGGTGTTAGTTTCCAAACCCACTATCTAAACCCAAACAGCCTTACAGAATGCAAAAAAGGATCCCATTCAATGAAGGTGCTTTTAATTTTCCCCTTGCACCTAAAATCTCAGGTAAATCTCTCTTTCTTCTCCAAGTTAGTGATGGGTTTATTAGTTACTTTTCTGTTTTTCATTTTCTCCACATGCTACTAACTTTTTCCTATACAAGCACACACACACATACAAATTAACCAAACAAGGTAAAATGATACAGGATATAAGCCACTATAACCATAAGCAAATCCAACTGTTTCAGCCAGGAGTACTCTGTATGGAAGGAACAAAAATCAGATTCAATGCGAGGCAGTACCATAGTAGTACAGCAGTAGCCATCCAGGTTTTGGGAAGTATTCATTCTCCTATTCATTTTGGCTTTGTTCAGAAATCACAGTTCCTAATGAATTGATGTTAGTGATAAAATAAGATCTATTCACAACATAATTACTGTAACTAACTGAAAAATGCAAAAGGTTTTACAAAACCTCTAGTTCAGTAGAAATAATGAAATGTTTCTAGACTTTCTCACTCTGTAAAACAAAAACCTTAAGCCCAAATCCTTTAAAAAATCTGTTTCCACAGAGTTTTTTTCATGTTCATTTTCTTTCATGTTCATTTTCTTTCAAATGTTTCCTTTGTTTCATAGAATCACAGAGGTCAGGAGTTCAAAGGGACCTGAATGACCATCTAGTCCAACCCCCCTGACCAAACAGGATCACCTAGATTAAATCACACAGGAACATGTCCAGATTGGTCTTGAGTATCTCCAGAGAAGGAGACTCCACAACCTCTCTGGGCAGCCTGTCCCAGTGATCTGTCACCCTCACAGTGAAAAAGTTCCTCCTTATATTAAGATGGAACTTTCAATGTTCTAGTTTAGACCCATTTCCCCTTTTTCTATCACTGGCCATCACTGAGAAGAGCCTGGATCCATCCTCCTGACACTCACCCTTAACATATTTATGAACATTAATGAGGTCACCCTTCAGTCTCCTTTTCTCCAAGCTGAAGAGACCCAGCTCCCTCAGCCTTTCCTCAAAAGGAAGGTGTTCTACTCCCTTAATCATCTCGGTTGCCCTTCGCTGGACTCCTTCCAGGAGTTGTATGTCCTTCTGGAACTGAGGGGCCCAGAACTGGACACAATACTCCAGGTGAGGTCTCACCAGGGCAGAGTAGAGGGGGAGAAGGACCTCTCTTGACCTACTAGCCACCCCCCTTCTAATACACCCCAAGATGCCATTGGCCTTCTTGACCACAAGGGCACACTGCTGGCTCATGGTCATCCTGCTGTCCACCAGGACCCCCAAGTCCCTCTCACTTGCACTACTCTCCAACAGACCAGTCCCCAACCTATCCTGGTACCTGGGGTTGGGCTTCCCCAGATGCAATACCCTACAGTTGTCCTTATTAAATCTCATTCAATTTCTCCCTGCCCAGCTCTCCAGCCTGTCTAAATCTTATTTCCCGTCTCCTTTTCCTTTCCCAACATGCATAGCTTTACTTCTTTATTCCTTAAATTTTGATGTGAAGAACAATTTTTTTTAATTTACTTAGGGGTTTTTTGTTAATTTAGAGTTCAGGATAGTGGTTGAAGCCATTTAAAGCATAATCTGTCCCTCAGTGATAGTCCTTCAATGCTCAGGCGGGGAGGGTTGGACTAGATGATCTTTCAAGGTCCCTTTCAATTCCTAAACATTGTGTGATTCTGTGATTCTGTGAAAATGAATATTTCATCCTTGAAAAGACTGTACTGGTATTTCATGACCCATACCATAACAGTCATGAAATTTATCTTCCAGAAAGTTGCATCACGGATTGTCTCAGGGATATGCCAAGCCAAGTCCAGGAAAGATCTTAAGGAGTATAGTTGAATATTGAAAATAAATAATATGTAATGCTCAGAGACGAGATTAGGAAGATTAACTAATCTCTTTTCTTTCTGGTTGTTTTTTTGGAGTTTTTTTTAGGAAAAACTAGATTCTCTATTCTTGAAATTTAAGTTCTTGAAAGTCTGTTTCTTTGTTACTAAATATCTATGTCTGTTTGTAGTTCACAAATGTAGCTCCCCACAGGGCCCCAGCTTCCAATTCTTCTAAACCACTTTTAATGGAGGAAAACATAGACAAAATTCCATCTGTTTGAAATTCAGAATGCATGTAGTCATGAAGTGGTCCAGTATGGCAGGTCCAGTAAAATAGGAGGTGATGGGAGTACTTATGTTCTTAAAGACTTCCCACTAAATAAGCTTATTGGTGCAATTCTGAATGAAGTTCTGATGACACTTTCATATTTTTCAACAATCTGTAAAGAGTGTATCTTGAGTCTCAGGACTTATTCTTCACACCTAGAGACATTTCCAGTTTATATCTAACTCATAAAAAAGAAATGTAGATAACAGAAGTGTGCTCAATCACACAGAATTAAGGGGGACTTCCATATGTAGTTTAAGAAAAGTGTATATACTGCAGAGAATTAAATCTAATTAACAATAACCTTATATACTTTTTGCTGCAGAAGTGTGACCTGATCTAGTTGATCCTGCTCAGGCAGGAGGGTTGGACTAGATGATCTTTTGAGGTCCCTTCCAACTCCTAATGTTCTGTGATTTTGTCTTCTTATTAGTCATCCATTACAGAATTCACAGAATTGTCTTCATTCATTCAGCTGAGTTTGTCATGACAAACTTTCATAGAAAGTTTACTGGACTAATTGTGTTTTGTTTTGGTTTTTTTTTTAATAACTATAAAGTAATAAATCACAATTTCAAGGCAAAATAAGAAAAGCTTTATTTTTCAGGTTTTGCTTTTTAAGAGCAATAAGAAATATCCTCAGGTACATTTTTAATTAAGAATTCTGAATTAAAATATTCATGTGCTTTTGTGGTGTTTCATGAACAGAGTAGATATGGCTCACACTCATTTTTTTTGCCATACACATACTTTTGCTGCACAATAGAGACTACGTGACATTACAGCAATCAGATAAAGTTTGTTTGATATCCACTAATTTCCATGTGTAAGCGTGTCTACAAGGTTTTCCCTTTAATGCAACAAAAATTAACCAGATTAATTGAAAGTGTACTATCAATAAATCTTCTGTAGGAATGACTTTTAGGCTGATCATGCATATGGAAAAATCCTCTATGGAAATACTTTTTCCTGTTTTCAGTACACCATAGAAGTCAGTCTTAGCAAGATTTTGTTTGATTCCTTGATGCAGCTGAACAAAAGATCATCCTGAGTATTATTTACAGTTCGTTTCCATTTCCATGCTAATCATATTATTCCAGAAACAAAGTCTATATTCACTTGCCAGTCCCCACTGGTGGAAGACAATCTTTATTATGTAAAAACATGGACATCAGAATATTGTTTTTGAAGTGCAGTGAAATGATTTAATAACAATGTATCTTCATATTTCCTAAATGATTTTAAACCCCTAATGCACTGCAGGGGTCTGCCTCAGCGGCATAATGAAATGGGACAGTTCAGATTGCAACCTGCTGTGTGAGGTTCCCCCCGTGCACAGAGCAGCATGACAGCTCTGTCTCCTTTCCTTTTTATCTTTCTTTTCCTCCCCAAGTGCTGGGTAATATTCCTGAAGATGGGGATGTCACTCAGTATCTCACTCATCCAGCTGGTGATTAATTTACAGAGTAAAGATGAGGTACTTCTTAGAACTAATTCTACTGCCGTAGAGCTAGCATGAAAGTTGCCAAAAGGTTCAATATATAGCTCTGATGGCAATGGGATGTTAGCAGAAATGTTAGCCATTTGCTTTTATGACCAGCAAGCTGGCCCACACACACACCCTGGACATGAAGATATAAACATATAGCCAGGCATATAGATAAACGGGTGTTTGGTGAGAAAGAGGGCGAAGAAGAGACATGCACACACCTGCATACATACACACTGCTGACATGATGATTTTATTTGTCTAAGAATACAGGCAGCTGCAAGTGAAAAATGCTGTGAAAAAAAAGGTCTAAGCAGCATGAAATAACTTCACAAGAATTTGAACAACTCTTACAGGAACCTTCAGGCTGACCTTTGTAAATTTAAGTTATCTTTTAAAGCTCACTGTGTGATACTATTTTTGTTCATGTCTCTATTTTGTTTGCAGGTTTCTTTCAAATGTGGCTGGACAGGGTAAAATAGTATCTTAAATAGAAGTAAATATACTGATTGCTGCTGCAACCTCCTAGAGAGAACGTTTGCAGATCAATAGCAATCATGAAAGAAGAAAGCAACGGCAGTTGTATCTGGAAAGGAGTTTAGCAAGGAGAGTGAAGGGGCAACACTGGCTGGCTTATTACTGTTTACAAAATTGTAACTTGCCCTGAGGCAAAATTCCATCTGAATCTACTGGAAAAGTAACAGCATTGAATTCCAGGTATTTCACTGGGATGATCTAAAGTACCAATCCTGGGTTAAGTCTTGAACGAAGATCTATTAGTTACTGAACAAAGAGGGAAAATCTTACTCCCAAATGTAGGTAGTCTTGACTAGACATTGAGGGTAAAAATCATTTCACCTAACACTACAGCATAAATTTCTGCATCTCCCAGACACTTCTTTGAATCAAATGGGCACTTCTGGGCATTTCTCAGACCTATTTTAGGTGTCTACTTAAGGATAAGATGGATTGCACCCTGGAAGTGCCAATTTCTCTTCACTGATAGAGAGGGAGCCTGGGGTGAATGCTTTGTGTGAGAATGGATGAATCCCTACCCCTATGTTCCTAGAACAGTGCTCAATTAATGTCTCTGGCAGCAGGCTCTCGAGCAGGGGCGCGTTCCTGGATGGGTATTAATAATGTAGATCATCATTCCTAGGGAGGATGAATACATTCCTTTGCAATGAGATGGGTTTCTTTACCTGAAGGATGAGCTGAAAGTTATTTAAAGTTACATCTTATTTTGTATGTAATATGAACAGTGTAATGTAAAGTTTTGCTCTGCATGCATTGTATATCTAGCTTTTCCAGTCTTTGATCTGTCACACCACAACACACAAATACTTCAGCCTATAGTGGGCTTAACTCAGAGGGAAGAACCTGTCCATCAGCAGCTCACCTGTGAGCCAGTGACATGTAAAATAGCACAGGCTTTTTATTACCACCCTGCCCTTCCTGCCCTAAACTGCTTCTAATTCCATCATTGTGTTCAAGATTCCATCTCTTGTCAGGGTTGCACTTTGCAGACACTGTTTAAAGAGGGACACATACTACTTTACTGTCAGGTAAGTGACAAGAAAGGGAATCTATTCCAGATCACTTGACTCTGTACCAGCTAATTTCCCATTTCCTGAACCAAAGGGCATGAAACCCGTCTTTCCATAAATTTCAAACAACCTTGACTCAGTCCCCTAGTAGCGACCCTGCATGATCACAAAATATTCCATCACCTGTTCTTCGCCAGTCTTTTGTATATGGTTCCTTTTCTAGGACTCAGAGCTAACTGTTCCTGAATTGTAAATGTGGAGATAGTGTTTCTTCATAAAGTTCTACAGCAGGTAGCTGCCTGACTCCTCTACCTGAAAGTATTCATGTTTAAAGGTGATACAGTTCCCAGTCTTCATTGTCAGTGGGCAGAGATCAGAAGGAATGTGACCCATATTAATTCATTTCAATTTTGTTATTGCCTAATTTTCATTTTCCTTTCAATTGCTGTTGCACCTGGGCTATGGAAGCAAGAAGAAATACAGATTTCAGTAGAACAATGATGAGTTACATCTATTAAAGTCAGATTAATCAAAAGCTTGAGCTTTACCATAACCTAACCATTAATAGCAAAACAAAGAGAGTAAAGATAAGCTGACAATCAAAGACCTGATTTCTTCTTATATGTTTAAATATTTGAGAAGATGAATCACAGAATCACAGACTGGTAGGAGTTGGAAGGGACCTGTAGAGATCATCCAGTCCAACCTCCCTGCTAAAGCAGGGTCATCCAGAGCAGGTGGCACAGGGTAACGTCCAGGTGAGTTTTGAGTATCTCCAGTGAAGGAAACCACTGTCTCTGGGCAGCTTGTCCCAGTCACTCTCAGAGTGAAGAAGTTTTTCTTCATACTGAGATGGAACTTCCTGTGTTCTAGTTTGTGTCCCTTGCCCCTTTTCCTGTCACTGGTCACCACTGAGATGAGTCCGGCCCCATTCTCTTGACACTCACCCTTCAGATCTTTATAAGTACTGCCGGATGAGATCCTCTCTCAGTCTTCTCCAGGTTAAACAGACCCCACTCTCTCCACTGTTCCTCATACAAGAGATGCTCCAGTCCCCTCATCAACCCTGTAGCTTTCCACTGGACTCTTTCTAGTAGTTCCCTGTCTGTCTTGAACTGGAGAACCTGGAACTCGAAACAGTACCCCAGATACCCTCCTCATCAGGGCAGAGAGGGAGGATAACATTGGCCACACTCTTTGTCATGCAATTCAAGGATACCATTGGCCTTCTTGGTCACAGGGGCACACTGCTGGCTCATGGAGAGCTTCTTGTCCACCAGGATTCCCAGATCCTTCTCACCAGAGATGTTTCCTACCAGGTCAACCCCTAACCTGTACTGGTGCTTGGGCTTATTCCTTCCCAGGTGCAGGACGCTGTTGAATTTCATTTGTTCTTCTCCACCAAATTCCCCAGACTGTCCAGATCTTGCTGAAAGGCAGCACAGTCTTCTGGTGTGTCAGCCACTCCTTCAAGTTCTGTATCATCAGGAAATTTGCTGAAACGCTCTGTCCCCTAGTCATGTCACTGATGAGTATTTTCACAGAATCACAGAATCACAGACTGGTCTGGGTTGGGAGGGACCCCAAGGATCATTGAGTTCCAACTCCCCTGCCACAGGCAGGGATACCAACCTCCAG
>VXBZ01009715.1:14209-210983 GCA_013399135.1 Heliornis fulica | reverse complement strand
CCAGCTCCCTCAGCCTGTCCTCATAGGGGAGGTGCTCCAGCCCCCTGACCATCTTCATGGCCTCCTCTGAACCCTCTCCAACAGCTCCAAAACTCTCTTGAATTGGGGGCCCCAGATCTGGACACAGGACTGCAGATGGGGCCTCAGAAGGGCAGAGCAGAGAGGGACAATCCCCTCCCTGTCCCTACTGGCCACCCCTCTACTGATGGAGTCCAAGAGACCATTGACCTTCTGAGCTGCAAGAGCTCACTGCTGGCTCATGGGCAGTTTCTCACCCACCAGAACCCCCAGATCCTTCTCAGCAGGGTGACTCTCCAGGAGCTCTTTTCCCAGCCTGTATCTATGTCTGGAATTCCCCTGGCCCAAGGGCAAGACCTCACACTTTGTGGTGTTTAACCTCATTAGGTTCACTTGGGCCCACCTTTCAAGTCTGTGCAGATCACAGAATCACAGAATCACAGAACTGCAGGGGTTGGAAAGCACCCTGAGAGATCACCGAGTCCAATCCCCTGCCAGAGCAGGTTCCCTAGAGGAGGTCACATGGGTAGGTGTCCAGATGGACTCAGCACTGACCCCAGAGACACACCACTGGCTACAGGCTTCCAACTAGACTGTGCACAGCTTATCACAACACTTTGAGCCAATCAGCCAGTTCTCAGCCCACCTCACTGTCCACTCATCTAACCCACACACCCTAAGCTTGCTTGTGAAGATGTTATAGGACACAGTGTCAAAAGCCTTGCTGAAGTCAAGGTAGACAGCATCAACTGCTGTCCCCTCATCCATCTAGCCATGGTAGAACACCATCAGTTTGGTCAGGCGTGATTTCTCCTTGAACAAGAAGTATACTCATACTCAGCTGCTGCTTTTTATGCAACATGAGCTGAACAACTTTTTTGTGAGTCTGGCTGTTAATAGAATATGCCCAAATTTGCAGAGTTGAGCAGGCATGACTACAGATGACTTGAGCCATCAGGAGCTGGATTCCTTCTAGTCAGCTGGGATGATTGAGATGACTGGCTTACAAAGATAAACATAACGTGCTTTCTCTCTACTTAACAAGAAATTAAACTCATAGAAGGTGATTCACCCCAATGAAGATATCAGCTGCCCCTTATGTAAAGGGTGAATGTCAGGACAGAGCTTGGCTCTTCTCAGTGATGGCCAGTGATAGGACAAGGGGCAATGGGTCCAAGCTGGAGCAGAGGAAGTGTCATGTGAATGTAAGGAAAAACCTTTTTGACTGTGAGGGTGGCAGAGCCCTGGAACAGGCTGCCCAGAGAGGTTGTGGAGTCTCCTTCTCTGGAGACATTCAAGACCAATCTGGACAAGTTCCTGTGTGATCTAATCTAGGTGATCCTGCTCGGGCAGGGGGATTGGACTGGACGATCTTTCAAGGTCCCTTCCAACTCCTGACGCTCTGTGATTTAGAAGTGCTGATCACTCCTACCATACTAAAGCAGATGAAGGTGACTGTGCCCCCGAAACGGTTGTCTGCATTACATGAAACAGCCCTTGGGCCAGTGTTTCAAGCAGTGAAACTAAAACCCCTCAAGCTGATGGCCTTGCAGCCCAGGAGAGCAGAAGCAGCTCCTGCAATAGCTGATTTCGCAGACTTGGCAAAGCAAAGGGCTTTCTCACTCAGCCTGAGTACACAGCTGGCGATTTACTAGAGGCTACGAAAGTCATTCTCTGCTCAGGCCCGACGTGTTCAGGCAGCATCAGATAAGGAAGGAATCGGTATGTTCGCACCTGCTTCCATCCAAACTATCTGCTAACTGCTGACACGAACCTTCTATCTTCCTGCTGAGACACCGAGATAAATTCAGAGGAAATGGAGCTGTACGGTGGGGGGGTTGGGGACCTATATTTTGCTAAATTGAGTGATTCCTCTAGGCTCTGACCAACAGTTTGAGGTCAATGTAAGCAGGAAAGACAAAAGAGAGTCCCTCAGGGATTATTCAGAAACCAAAATAGAGAATCTGCTCGGCTGTTTATCACCTGGGTTTGACTTCCCAAGCGTTTCTTTATTATTTTATTTATTTTTTACAATAAGAAGGCAATGAAGAATTTGGCAGTGAATGAAAGGGAATTCATCTTCCCAACATTTTGTTAGTGACACTCTGGGGCTCTGCTTCTGACTTGCATTTCCTTTGGCATTAGGACCTTAGGATGTAGGCTTTTCTTTCTTTGTATCACACTACATCCATGAGCAGGCATCAGATACTCTGTATGTTTATAAGGTATAACTGGAGGAGCCGGACTTTTACCTGTGATTTTTTTTCCACAGTTCCTTCCAAATACGCACATCAAAAGCTTTTTCTTTTTCTTCCTGTTTAGTAATCTGTTGTCATTGAAAGGACTGATCTTATAAGATGTCTCGAATCCTCCTCTCTCATAGATACTGCCACAGAAGCAGGTGCTTGGCATCTCTCAGGATCAAACCCTAAAATGCTAGTTGCCATGGCGACTGAATTTGAAAGAACAATAAAGAGCTGTTTACCAGGGAAACTTATCAGCAGGGCTCGACAAAGCACCACAAAACTGTAATTAGGGTTGCGTTGAAACAGCTTTATTTCTGCAGCTAAAACTAGGCAACAGCCTTTGCCTTTGATTTCTTCCTGATATTATGCCTTGTATATCCCTTGCATCCCTTGTGTAAGATCCCACCCAAACGCTAAGTAGATTATAGCAGAGTAGGCAAAAAATTAGCATTTTGAAAAATCCATGAAAAACAAGGCTGCAAAACTGCATGCAAATGACTATGAAAAATGGTGCTTTGAGAAGGAAAGTGCTTTGAAATATCCTACACACCCAGAGGTTGCTATACTCCATAGCAATCTGGAGAAGATCACGATAGTTTAGCATACGTTTATGGATGCAAGGTTTCTTGACTATTAGATGGAAAGAGCAACACCCCAAACAGCACACAGAGTCCTTAGGTTTTCTATATTAAATTTTGCTTGGGTTTTTCTTTTTTCTTTTTTTTTTTTTTCTTCTTAGCATTCTGGTTTCCTGTGCTGTTAGTGAAAGCTCTATCATAGCTGACAAGTTAAAACAGATATTGTTAGGAGTAATCAATGTTGGTTTGGCAGCAGTGTGTCCTGAATGAATTCAGAGGTGCGCTGTGAAAAGCATTTCACAAATGCCTGTGAAGGGAAGGTCTTTACAGTGCAGAGCTTTCGCTTTAATTAACCAAAGCAGATGGTGCTGGAAGGGAAACAAAGGCACACAGAGGTGAAGCATCTTGCTCACAGCCGATCAGTGGCAGCTCTCAAGCAGTTATTCCCAAATTGTTAGAACTCTGAATCAATGTCAGTCATCAGCACAAACCCTTGTGCACCTTTAGCATTCAGCTGAACTGTGTATGTGACATCGGATTTCAGATCAGTGGTGATATCGTGGGTCACCACCGACCCACAGGCAGCAGCAGTTTGAGAGCCTCTGTTCATCAATGCTCCTGTTCCTGCATGCAGGAATTGCACACTAAAGAGAGTCTCACACTTTGGTCACCCTCAGGAGGGTTTTGGCAGATTTTGGCAGCTCAGCGGGAGATACTGAGAAACCTCATGGTAGGAGTGTATCCATTTATGTGCTGGATTATGTAATGAAAAATGTAATGGTAAAATAAAATGCTATTTAAACAAAATTCTTTATTAAGCATGATATGGGTAGTGATCCTGCAGCACTCATCCTCACTGCCCTCCCACAAGGTGTCTGTGATGCCTCTGTTGCCCTTTTTTCTGCAGATTGTATTGCTTCTTCAAACTTTCACCCAAGTTCATCCTGTGCTCCCAGACATGGGAGAGAAACGGGGAATTTGCAGCACTGTTTCTGTCAGTGCAGTGTTCAAATCAGTTAAAATCTGATACAGTAGCACTGCTATTTTTAGGTTTCAGTAGCTATAGGTGTCCAGTATGTTCACCTGAGAATAATTCTGCTGAACGTGTGAAAAGCATCTCTTACGCATCTTCTAAACGCTGCTTTTATGTGTGTAGATATGAATCATCGCTGCTTCCAGGCAGCACCCCTCAGCAATGGATAGGGAAGGATTTTCTAAGGAGGAAAAACTATTTCCTTTGAACATTCAAATCTCTGAAGTGATTTCTCTTCCATCTCCATGTAAATCCGTTGCCTTTGCTTCGGTGCATCGCAGCTGCCTGACAGGGGGAAGGTCAAACTCTTTGAAGTGATGTAACCTGAATTACAAACCCGGTCTTGGAGAGAGCTAGTGGGTGGAAAGAACACAAGCCAGGGCTGATCTTTGCATAAACTGCAGCTGTTGTCAGTGTCAGGAACACTGAAATTTGTATTAGTGGTCTTTGCTAATTAGCTGCTACATGAAGTAAACTGTCTGGTGCCCCAGGTAACTGTTATTGTTGTGAGAAACTAGGAAAGATAATGGTATCTGTTTCCTGCGATCTTTTCTGATGTTCCTTCTTCTCCATCACTCACCGTTCCTAATCAGCAGGAAATCTCCTCAGATGCATTCCTCACCCCCACCTCACCCCCCCTCCCCGGGCCCAGGGGTGCTCTGCCTCTCCCGGGCAGAGCATGGAGGGGGGTTGCCCTATGGCAGCTGGTGGGATGCGGTTGCTGCTCTTTTCCAAACACGTTTTCAGAGACTTTAGAAGTAGTGTGGGAGGAAGGAAAACATACTTCCTGGAGCAGAAAAAGTTGCCACGGCATCATCAGAAGCAAATAAGAGAAAGAAATGAAATGCTGGATCAGAGAGGTACAAATCATTGTCCTCCATAATGTGCTGCTCTTCTCTAAAATACTGTTTTTGCCAGATGATAACTTTTTTTTTTTAAATATGGGACTTTGTGCCTAAGTGTCCAAGTTATCTTAGCAGTAAAAACAGAGGCAAAAGGCTGCCTCTAACATCCCAAATACACAGTTGCTTGGGGGCTGTCACAGCTTCACTGCTTTGTACACAGATACTGCCTTGTTCAGACATGGGCTTTCAGACATCTGTCTCTTCATCCCGGGTGAAATCCTGCCATATTTGCCCATGTGAGACTTGAAAGGACACAGAGATCTTTGCATTAGTCCTCTCATAATGACTTTCACCCATAATGAAGATGATTTCATATGGCATCTGAAATTAACTCCATGGGAGCAAGGAAGTTGTTCCTTTTCTCACTAGTTCACATGGGGCTCCAGGGGTTGAGCACCACCAGTGACTGTTAGCTATCTGGGGCATACCCAAAATGTCATCAAAGCAAAGAGAGTTTGGTGAAAAGAAAAAATGTTATGCTTAAGAAGAAGAGCAGTTTTGTGGGAGGCATCTCATACTGTTATAGCTGGTTTTAGTACAGGTGTCTGATGGAGAAGGACATGTTCATGATCCCCCTACAATCCATGGGGGCAAGTGAACACCCCACACAGTTCACACCACTCATTTTATAAGCACTGGAGCTATTTCTTGTCCTTTACAAGTTACAAAGTAAACCTACATAACTATCTTAAATTAGAGGCCTAATTCTGAAGGGTGAGGTCTTGTAGAAGAGGTATAGTAAATACTCATGAATGCAACAAGTCGTGCAGTAACTAGGAAACACAAGTCAGTGTGAGCTTACCAACTTAATGCTAAAATTTGCATTTTCCTCCTGAGAACTCATTAAGATCCATTAAACTGGATGGGCAGCTGAGACAGATTGTACCTGGGTACCTCTGAACTCGGTCTCTGAAAACAGTGTGTAGGAATGGACAGTTCAGTGGTGCCAGAAGTACATCACCCACCTACTAAGAAATTGGGATTTTACTCATATGTCCATTTCTTTACAACCAGTCTTCATATGTACACTCATAACAAGGAAAAAAAAAAGAAAAAAAAGCATTTCTGAGAGCAGAAAAATAGCATAGAAAGAAGTAAAAAGTTATAAATATGTGTTGCAGTATGTTGTGTCAGCTTGTAAAACGGAAGCTATTACTTCTTGGAGAAAACAATCCCAAATACAGACATTCCATGGTATATAGAAGTCTGTGAAAGTAAGGGCAATGCTGATGGACTGAGGCTGGTAGTAGACAGGAAATTAAACATAAGTTTACAGTGCATCCTAAAAAGACAGCCGTCTGGCACTCCATTCAGAAACACGTTCTTGCCTCGCAAAAAAGAAGGTCAAGGTTTTGTAAGACTTTTCCTGAAATACTGGTTTTAGTTATTGACACATAGTTAACAGATAAAAGCCGGGAAACAGCATAGAAATGATTGTGGTAGAGGAGAAACTATCAGGAATAAAAAAAAAATGAAACACAATATGTAGTTTCCTTCAGCTGCACATTATCTATAAAGGGGTAGAATATCCCCACTGAATATCCCCACAGTTGCAAAGCCTCTGGTCAGCCTGGGTAGAGTGTTAACCCTGGTGTAGGGGAACTGATGCAAAAAGTCTATTAATTAATCTGTCAGAAAACCAAGAGTGGAGTGGAGGAAAAGGGCAAAGGAGAAAGGAGCAGGGCAAGAAGAGTATGTCAAAGGAGAAATTCAGCAGAGATCTGAGTTATTTCCCAAATTTACATAGACTTTCTATATACTATTGGCCAGAATCACCAAATAAGTTTTTATCAACTTTCTTCCTCTAAATAGCTATGCTGTTTTCTTTGCCTGTTAAGATTACAAGTATGATCAGTCTCTATGTACACTGCTTCCTATGATGGAACCTGGTCTATACTACTGCTATAACTTCTCTTACTCTCTAACCGTGCTCCTTAAGACATGGGGGGATGTAGAAAAGAGGTAACAAATGTGTTCTTATGGTTTCCAGGGGTGATGGAGGACTTCTTACTAGCTTTATTTAAAACTGGACTCAATGAAATACTGCAAAATTTGCTGTTAAGAGCTCTCTGGCTGCAGGAAGTAGGAGAGAGTCATACAATATTTCCATCCTAGGGATATTATGCATAACTATGTCAGCCTTTCACTCTTTTTAAACCCACACTTACAAATACATTTGCAGTAATCTGGATGATAGAGTGCTAGCAATCACTCTATGCAGAGCTTTTTTTCAAGCAATTCGGAAGTATTATTTCTCAATAGGACAGAAATAGCTGCTATTCCATTTTTTTTTTAACATTATTTCCATTTGACTATGAAAAGAAATCCACAAATGACAGCTCATATTGTCATATTTTTCTGGGTTTCATTTACAATCAAATAATATTTAAACTGAAGACCACTACATAGAAAAGATAGTTGTAATTAATACGCTACTTAGAAACATTCATAAAAGCTCTTTTTCAGACTCCTGGATAAATCCTTCAAATTCCCTTGTCAGTGGTCCTATTACAGGTTTCTAGGAGGAATTGCCTGAGAAGGATTTAGCTCAGAATCAAACATAAAGTTAGCATCTTCTGAGCTTCCTTGTTTGTTGTTTTACCTCTTCTTTCACTTATGTCAAGGTAAGAAACTAAACTCAGAACTCTTTTCTTCCAGAGGACAGTGTTTTAACATGTGCAGTGATCTCCAGGGAGAAAAACTACACTTGCCCACACAGAGAAAACAAAAATACACCCCTCAGCTGCCCCCCAGATCCTTACTAAAGCACTAATTCCACTAATTCCAACTTAAATCTGGCCCATATTATTTTCCTGAGCATGCAAACTTCTATAATAAAGGCATTTATAGAGTAAGCAGTTTTATTGTTGCACTAAGCACACCATGCTCTACTGTCCATGGGCTTTGAGTGAGCCTAGATAGAGCAGTGGGAGAAAATACTAGATTATTAGGTTATAGTCCATAATTTGTGTCAACAAATAGCTTCTAGTTCTCTAGCTATGCTACCTGTCTTTCTCTGTCAGCTGTCAATGGCTTGCTTCTTTTTAATGAATGCTGGGGCCTCCAAAGTTCCCCCAGGCACACATGCATCAAGAAAAATGCTGAAATTTGTCAATTCCCCTAACATCCATTTAGGATTATTGTCAACATTTATAAATCTATAAGCAAAACATTCCCTTGAGACTAATTCTTTTTGACTGTTAGTTGAGGTAGGTCACCCAGCAGGGAAAATCTTTGTGGTGTATAGCAGGGATGTGCTGCCTTTAATGCCTTATTGTTATCAGTTATCTTTGAGTCTTTTGACTGCTTCTAGGATTGAATTTATTATTTCTATATGTGTCAAAAATCTTGATTTTTTTAATATGGTGTCTGTGGATTTATAGTGATGTGCATTTTTGGGTTTGGACTTGGGATGAGTATGAAGTACAGAATAGCATAGAAATACCTCTGTCCTCAAGAATAACACAGGAGATTTTTTAATTATTTTTTTTTCCTAAGGATCCTCAAAAATGCTTCATTTGCTCAGATAGAAAAAAAAGAATTATTGAGTATTTAGGAAATTGTTCTAGTTTTAAGTCCTCTCTGAATTTTATCAGTTCTTTATAAAAAGGGAAAGCACCACTCTATTACACAGGGTAAGGAACATAGGCACACACCAAGGAACTGATATTGTCAGGCCATTGTCTATCATAGGCTGTATTAGTATCTTACATCTAATACAATAAAATTGATTTAGTTTAAAGGATTCCTGTGCAACCTGCTCTAGGGAGCCTGCTTTGGCAGGGGGGTTGCACTTGATGATGTCTCAAGGTCCCTTCCAACCCCTACAATTCTGATTCTGTGATTCTGTCATGTATATGAGGATTATTCTCAGAGATATTTATCAGCAATTTTTTTAATTGCTCAGACATACAGTAATTTACCAGATTTACTAGGACAGTCTCATGGCATTTCAATCAATGAACAAATGGGCTTATTTACAACTATCCTTAGAAAGTCCATTTAAGATCTAAACATATATCTATAGGTAGAATCAACACTAGGAAGCTAATTCAAATGTTTTCCAGCCTCCCTGTGCATCCTTGTCAATGCCAAGTAGCTGGAAACTGGTTGAAACACAGGTGAAGATTGCCCCTGTGTAGAGAAGTCATACACAGCACAAAGTTTTAGAATATAAATGTGTTTATAATGGTTCAAGTCAAAAGTTCATCTAGCTCAGTACTCTACTTGCTACAAGAAGGACATAAGGACTGTGCAGTGGGTTTTGTCATCTGCATATGCTCCCTGCCTCCACAACCTGAGGCACTTGGTCTTCCTGAGCTGGATGTGTGGGTGTAACAGCTCATTTCTCATGTGAAGAGCTGTCCATCTCAGTTTTGAGCTCCCATGAATTGTTAATTTCCATATCCCATGTTTAATTCCACATCATGTGAAGTAGAATTTTGTGAATCGACACTGTGTAAACCTACCATCTCCTTGCCTCCTACTTCCTGGGAAGTCGCAGTGGACCTGATACACTTAATTTTAAGGAGTCTTAAGACTCTCAAGAGGAGAATGGTGCATCAGTTCATAGACTGAGAAGACCATGAAGAATTAAAGAATCACAAAGAAAAGAAAAAGTAGAGTACATGTACTTGAAGCCTTGAGATTTTATCTGACTTTGAATGCTTGTTACTAGGAAGAGCAAGTAGCACATCTACATAATTAAAATATTCTTGAAAGTTTGATAAGCTGGGAAAGTAAAAAAAAAAAAGGTTTCGTTACTCAATCTAGTGCAGTAAATTGTGGGTTATATCTGTTTTCTCTGCACAATTTGAATTCTGGTTGTAAGTGAACTTAATAACAACTATGAGAAATGCCTGGTTACTAGAGATAAGGAAGCTACTAAACCTGGTGTTGTAAGAGGAATTTAATGAGAGCTCATATTTGATTGCAAGGCAGCAGGAATTGAGTAAGAGTGGAATTTCTCTGCCTCATCCAGCTAATTAAAGTTTGTGCCAACGGCAAATGACTAACAGTTGCATGAAAGTCCATCACCTCAGTGAAGAAAGTTGGGCTACAGTGGAGAAAATTGCAATATTTGGTTTTGGTACTAGCAGGATTTATTCTTTGTGTGGGACTATACTGCCGTCTCCTTAGGGAACTTCTCAGAAGTCTCCCAGTAAAGTGCTCAGGCAGCATGTTTATGTCTCTGTATCAGAGGGCAGGGGGAATTGGAGCAGAAAGTGAGGGAAAAGGACTTCAGAGCATGGATAGAAAGAAAAGAGAAGCCTTAGTGTACAGAGAAGGAAAAGCAAAGAGAAAGGCATGACGAAAAATGACCCATGAAAGGTTAGAGCTTACAAAGGAAGGGATCATGTGTATGGCAATCAGGGGAGCAGAAAGTCCTCCTAGGTTGACTAAGCAGAGCCAGTTAAAAGAAATTCAGTCATACTAGTGATTATTAGTCCTTTGAAAGCTATTAATCCCATTATAAGGCTATGGAGCAATTTTAGAATTCAAACACACAGGCAACTGTATTTCATTTTTTTTTAATATATTTTCTTACTTTATTTCTTTACAGTTTCATGGGTTTGGTTTGTTGTTTGTTTTTTGGGTTGGTTTTTTTTTTCTCCTTTACATTTTCCCTTTCTGTCTTCTTGTTTCCTTACTCCTCCTGGTTTTGTTTTGTTTTGTTTTTTCTATATTTTATTTAACTGGACTTTAAAGGGGAAAGGCTGTCTGTCCTTTACTACCAGCATTCCTCACATTAGGAGGATGGGGAGGCAAAGGAAAGTTCCTGGAGTCTTTCAAGCAAAACAGAATATTATTGCATACACAGTAAAATAGTTCATAAAAGGAGTTTAGAAAGGATACAGTAAACACCAACATAAGTGGCAGAGTTTGGCCTTAGCCCACAAGCTCTGCCAGGCAATTGAATGCTCATCAGGCAGAATGCTAGTGTAGCCAAACAGCTGTGTGTTCCTCAGAGAAGCTGTAGGAACACATGGTCTTAAAAGTAAAAGGGATCTATCTCTTCTTTAGTTTCCCATACATTCTGTATGAGTCAAATTTTTAGTCTTTCCTTAACCTGATCTCTGTTTTGTCACCTGAGAACTGTGGGGTGCTCAGTGCGTGGGCTCTGCTTTTCAGGTACTTATGATCCACATGTCATGTTGAAGCTGTAATTACTTGCTGAACTGTAATGAGGGACATTTTATCAGCCTGGACACTTCCCATTCTCTAACTGCCCCAGATATTGCCATCCCAGTGCAGGATGACCCTTCCTTGTGCAACAGGAGTAGTCGACCGTGTCTTATTTATGTTTGCTTCCAGTTTGGAAGCCAAAGTCACAAGGCCCCTAGAAGATTGTTCTGGGTCAATTTTAGCCCATGTGTATATAAATCAGAGCTGGCATAGCAAAGACATTCACAATGAAGTATCAGGGGTGCTGCAAAATGCAAAAGCCCTACACACTGTCACCTGCTGAGATGAAGGACATGTTGTCAGTTTACTATTGGATCTCTAGGATCTAATTGGACGATTGATTTAAGGTGTACCCAGACCGTTAGATATAAGATGGAGCCACGAGAGGCTCAGGAATATTTCCCTCCCAATCTGCAAAAACTATACAGCCACAGGGTTGGAAAACCAGCCAAGCAGCATTTGTGGAATTCACAAAGGGCAAAGTACTACTCTCCACAGCATGCATATTTATTTTGATGTGGTTGTCTGTGGGCAGCAGGGTATGAAATCAAACCACACAACTGACATTTACACTGTGGCAGCTTCTCTGCGGTTTGGCAAGAGGGAGAGACCTCAGTGCAAACGTAACTATTCCCTCCTCTATGTTCCTTCTTATGACTAGGTGTAAATGAGAACAAGAGCCAAACAACTGTATTAATATCCTTGATGTAACTGTTGGGGAACTGATTGTTTAACCAACCGTTTTTGGTTTTTTTTCTTTTTTACTTTTTGCTTTTTTTTTTTTTGTTAATTTTTTTGCCCAATGGTATGAGGGTAAAAATCCTTCTGGTAGGCTGATCAATGTAAGCACCCTCTGTTGCTCAGGGCCTTGTGTGTGAGGGAAGAATGCATGTGAAACATGCATGACACTTTTCCCCATGCTGATAAATGCCTCCAAAGCCTAAATGTGGGTGATGGTCTCAACAAGGTGTGTTTGTACCTGATGTTCATCACATCTGTAGTGCTGAAAATGTAGATTGTAGATATATATGAGTCAAGCTATGTTACTAGCATTTCCTGGACCTCATTAGCCATTTGACCCATTTGACCCATTTGGTTGCTATTAATTCATTAGTCATTTTCTAGTATAAAAGGCCATTTCACAGGAAAAAAAAAACTCTTTCCATACCAGTTCTTTGCATATATTCTACATTTTAAGAAAGTAGAATTCAGATTTAGCTTTTTTGCATACATAAAATGCCATTTTCTAACTTGTTGAGTTTTGGGGTTTGCCATAATAGCAGATGATCTCAGCTCTTCTGAAAGTGTTCATATTTTTCATGTGAAAAAGAAGGCATTTCTGAGAGTACGGTTAACCCTTGGAACAAACTGCTAGTGGATTCTGTGTTTTCCTAGCTCTACAAATAAAGGCTGTACCCCTTACCAAAAAGGTGTGCTTTTACAAATACAAGTTATTGGTCTTTACAGTAACAACTAGAACATAGTACGTGACTTGATTATTTGATTGGCTCTTATAATCTTTAAATAAATGAATGTGTGATATCAGAATTTGAACAGAAGTTTCATGTTTCTCTTTCATAGCCTAGATTCTACATGTGAATTCTATATATGGAGATGTGCAATAATACCAATCTTACCAATCTAATTTGTTAAGGATTTTCTGTTTCTGCAAGAAATATTGTATTGTAGAAGAGTACAAGTTTCAACAAACATTAAAAAACAATAGGAAATATTAGGAGATAATAGGAAAAGCATGGAATTTAGTGAAAACAAAAAATAACAAATTCACTGATAATCAGTAGATAATTGGCACTAAATATGTACACTATATGTACAAAAATAAGGTGATCCTTTATTATTTAATCAGAGGGGAATGTTTTTTTCACTGAAATTTATCATAAATATTTCATTGCTATATGCCAGTGTTTAAATATTTATGGAAGAGAAAAGCTCTAACACAAGAAACTGGGATTGTACTTTAAGCACTCAGACAGGATATTGGGAATCTAAGTTTAAATATCTGCTCTGAATCAGATCGTTAAATAACCTTGTCATTCTTTGAAAATTGTTGATTTTCTTCCATGTCAAAACCAAGGAAGAAATTGGAGGCTCAATAAACAAAAAATATTTCTGACCTTTGACTGTCAGAAAAATTTCATGGCAAAATCAAAATATTTTACTTCACAAGCCCGTGGAGCGTCTTTTTGTTGACTTAGGCATTGCATGGCTAATGCTTTTCTTTGCTATAGAAATATCTATTTAAAACCAAAAAGCTGGGTTGCTCTATTTGCTGTATGATCAAACTGAATGAGGTCTTAGGCTAGCATCTTTTCTCACAGTGAGAAATGCTCAATGCTTCAGAAAAAGGTACAAGAAAATCAATGGTCAGCTATGCTACACCCCTCTCAGAGTGAAAGACTTTTTTTTTCTCTTTAATTCATGTTAGTAGCTTACACTTTTAGATTCCTTACGTATTACTTATCTCATGCCCCTATGATGTTTTTAGTCACAATTCTTAAAAATTCTGTTCCCAATCTTAACATCTTGTGGCAATGAGTTCCACAGGAAACTCATATTTTCTAAAATTGACTATTTCCTTTTGTCAATCAAAAAATGTTGTCTTTCAGTTTAAGTACATTCCTTTTTTTGTTCCTGTGATATAAGAAATAAGATAGATAAAAGACACTGGTGGCTGAGACCTTAGTGATACATCTAGATTTGATTTACAGCTTTGTTCCTTGTTTGGGTGGCTTTAGCCATTCACTAGACCAGAAACACTGATTCCCATCAACTTTTTTCATGTTTTGAACACTATGATCACTCCTGTTCTGTCCATGCCAGTGATTTGAACTTCAGGTGCAGAAAGTAGTGCCCTCTGGCACATATGGTTAAAGCAGGAAGGTGATGGGAAAAGTGATCAGTCATAGGCATGAGTTATTCTGCCACATCCTAGAAGTATTCAAGCAGAACATGGATCATAAAAGTATTGGAGAGTCAGGGTATCAGTCAGTTAGTGCTAATATGGATATGTATGGGAATAAATAAGAGAATAGACTTCTACACACTATGAGAACAATAAAAAGAGGTTCCTTCAGACCTTCAATACAATACTGTCTGGGCAGCCTCAGAGAATGTGTTATGAGAGCCTATATTTTATATGCAAATGCAGAAAATAGCATTTAAACACGAGTTTGGGTCCTACAAATTTGGTGAATGAAGGTCCGGACTCAGTAATGCATTGAGATTCATAACTCTTATTTAGACTTTAAATGTTGAACAAGGCTAAAGCCAAATTTGTTGTTGTTTTTCCTGTAACAGTTATAATTTCTATCACTAAATATAAACATTATCATACAACTGCCTCATAAAGATAGCGTGGAGGTACAGTAATATATATTTCCAATGAATGACCCTTATAAAGCAGTAGACCATGGATGAATAGTGCATTTTGAGTACACAGTATGATCAATAGCATAACAATAGCATCTGTTTTCTTGTGTATTTTTACATGTATAGTCATCATTGGCAGACAGGTCTCTATAATCTCAGACGTGGCAAGAACAAAAGCAATTTGAGAGTCTCAGGTTTTAGAACTCTAGTTCTGCTCTGGCACTGGCAGGAGGGATGTTTGCTTCCTCACTAGGCTCTTAAGCAGATCATTGTCTAGAACTTTGGAAGGCCAAACACTTCTCTATTCACATGGATTTGTTTTCTGGGGTTTTCTTGGAAGGAAAAAAGAGGAAATGTCTAAGTAGTTAAATGGACCAGATTCAAAGCAACAGATTTGGCGCATTCAGATACCATTATGGCACCTAAGTAACTGGCCAGATTCTTATAAATCTTGGCATCCATCATGTCCCACTAAGATGGTTTGCTGGGAACAATGGCAACCACTGCATGTGGAGCCCTTTTCAGAACCTGGCCTTTGTGCCTGACCTGTTTCAGTTCTCCTCCTATACAGTCGATTAATGAGTTAATTTCTCCTGGTATTTGTGTGGACCTTTGACACCTCGATGAGGGAGAAAAGAGAAGTTCCTAAGAGGAATTACAGTAATTGCTGGCAAAGGCTTAGGAACAGCAATACTACTTGACCCAACTTTGAAAGTACTATTCATACCACTAAAAATATTTGTTGAGGTCTGGTGCTCTTTTAGATAACCTTCTGCTGGTTTTCAGCCTCTGAATCCCAAGAGCATCTGCTGTCGCCTGCTGACTTACTGGTCCTGTATGAAATCAACGGACATAATACTGGTCCCTGTTCATAACAGAGACATTGCTTGTATAGGGCAGAACTATGCACCTTCCTCAGAAAAAAAACTAAAGCTCCTCAGAGCTCTGCACTTAAGCTTCATAAAGGAGGGGCCTATCCACCACCACCACCGGATTCCTGTTACAATAGGATTAGACAAAAAGCTACTACAAAAGATTCTGAATATAATGATACTCCTGATGCTTTCACTTTTGATGTCTTAAAAGCTGTCTTTGCATTATATGCTGCTGGCTCCATTGCAGACTCTGGGGCATTAGGGTAAGTGAACATTCAAGGAAAAAGAAAATCAATCTCCAGACTCAGATAATGGAACTACTGGTGCAGATGGTCACTAAACACCAGCAGTTTATAGGCTTCGCTGTAGGGCTTGAGTTGCCGAGATGATTCCCAGTGGAAAAGTAAGAGGAAACTTATGAAAAAATGAGGAATGTCCTTCTTACATCCTTCATTGCACTGATTTTTAGTATTTGATTGTATCCTGCTCTGCATTCACAGCTTGGTGCAGATTTGGGGAGGGCTCAGTTTTGTTTGTTTTAATTCCACGTTCAGTCTCTGCCTCTTTTAGGTCTCGGATATCACAGTTCATACTGGAAAGCGTCAAATGCACGGCCAACGTCCATGACAGTGAATTGCAATGTTGTGAGAGTTACACAGGAGAGCGCCATTGTGTGTGGGTTTTGATGTAATTAGCCAGGAAATGGATCTTCTTGGGCACATACAGCCTTTGAAACTGGAATTTTTATACTTGCTGCTGACCCTTTCCAGTGGTCTCAGCAAGGTTTCATTATCAACAGTACTAAGAAATTACAATATTCTTAGGCTTAGCAGTAAAACCAGAACTTAATGAGCACTGCTCTGTGTGGTTTAAACAAGTAAAATACATATCTAGCAAATAAATTACAATTTGAAAACACGTGTCCACTTCCCCACATAGGTAAACTGGCAATTCAGGGTCTCATGAATATAATTCAAAGTCCTCTGAGCTTCCAGTGACTTTTTCTTTACTCAGATGTGTGTATGTACTAATGAATCTAAGGTTTGCAACCTGATTTGTAGAATGACAATTTAAAACCCATTTATATCATTAATAGCAGAGTTGATTCTTCATTGAAAAATCTTTGAAAAACAGTTTAAATAATCTTCCTGCAAATAATGAAATTTGAAGCTACACAACTTGTGTGCCCAGCTTGGGGGGAGGGGGCAGGAGAGGGAAAGAAAAAGAAGAGGGATAAAAAAAAAAAAAAAAAAAGAGTAAGATTTAGAGAAAGAATGGGAAGACATATTTACAGGACATATTTCTGCAGGCTTTTTAACTTCTACACTTTTAGAAGTTTACACTTTAACTTTTAAAAAGGGCACGTGCTTTTTACACTTTTACAGCAACTACTATATATAATTTTATATACTGTGGATATGAAGGAAACTAATGGATAATGTAAGAACAGATAGATTAAATGAACTTGTAGGTATATTTGTGGATAAAACCAATGGTATTTCTCTATCTTTTTTTTTCATATTGCACAATGTAATAATGAGGACTAGAACAACAGTTACAGAGCTATGCTAATTTGTATTTTCAATTTCATGGGAGATTTCTGTGGAAACAAAAGTATTTGCTGAATTGTTTTGCTTCTTGCTATGTAATTTTCATTTATTTAAATAGAGTCTACTCAAGCTTGTTTAATTTTCCAGACTTTCAAAATCGAATTATCTTTTAATAATGCATATATTTTGCATGGTTTTATTTTATTCTAATTGCTCTTAAAAAGGATGTGTTAAAATATTAAATAAGCAATTTATATACATACTTTTCATTACTGTTATTTAGAGCTTATCAGTGAACAACTCTTGGCAAGGCCTAGTTTATTCACCTTGGCATTTTTGGTAGGCTTTTCTGCTTTTTATCGTCTGCCATTATGGCTTTTTTTGGGCATCATTTTACACAGATCAATACAAACCTTTGCTCACATACAGCTGTAATCTCATAAGAAGTCAGTATAGTTTCCTACACTGTCGATGGAGAAAGGCAAGGTCCTCTGGGGAGCAATACAAAAGCTCGGCTCTCTTCTCTTCCTCTCCTTCTTCTCTGCCTCTAAAATGTTACTGCAAAATCAAGGGCATCTAAGGAAAATCAATAGTAATGAAAAAAGTGTTGCTTACAAAAAGTAATAGAAAGGGCAGGTATTTTAAATGGACGCAAATCAGGGGGGACCATGATGAAATTATGTGATCTGAACATCAAAATGTTCTGCAGAGTAAGAAAAGTCCAGGGAAGATGAATAGGAACTTCTCTTCTGCTTCCTGCAGTAAGAACAAGGAGGTATAAACGATAGGAAATTTGAATCAGAAACAGCAAGATGTTTTTCTGTGCAGCTTTGTGATTACAGAGTAGACATTAGGAAGCAGAATAGAGCAAGCTCTTGGCCAGGTTAAAATATGGATATCCATTTATAAGAATGCCAGGACCCCAGTTAAGAAAAATAAATACTTACAAAGGGTTTTTAAACATGCAGGTCTTAAACCTGTTAGAAGGCAAAGATGTTGGTGAAGCTGTTTTATTCCATCTATGCTTGCTGCAGGGTTGCAGTAGGTCTTACTAAGCAGGCGTTTGAGTCCTGATGGAAGAAGGTGCAATACTGTAACCAGCTGTGGCTGGCACTGTGCCCCTGCTCCATCTTTAAATCAATGCATGAAATTTCATGTGAGATGTGTCTCTCCCAGCATAACACAATGCTGTTTGTACATCAGATTCCTCCCAGTTTCTCCTGTTGCAGGGTTTCTCACATGCCGCTACTTCATTTAGAAGTTCAAGGAAGGAAAGGAAACATCTGGAGCAAAGGCAGAGGGTAAAGAGGTTAACGACTGATGGAAAATACTGTGCTTACCTCCAGTTCAGTAGCCACAAAGACTCCTCTAATTCTGCATTCCTTTCCACAGGAAAAACTCATGCATGTGTTCACAAAACGAGCAGCATTTGGGGGTGAAATGCCAGACCCCCTTCACTTTCTTGTAGCAATCTGGATGTTAAAAGAGCCTTTTGTGTGTGTGTGTGTGTGTATCTAGGACCAGGCAAAGTGACTACAAGGATGATGCACAACTTAGTGGCAGAGGAATCTTGTTGTGGATGTGAGCTCTTTTTGAGCTCAGGGGCTCCAGGGTTGTAAGGGTGATAAACTGGCAGAAACTCTCTCTTTAACTGCAGCCCCTGGAACAGGCAACGAGCCTTCTTGAAAGTATCCAGCATATTATATTAATTCATAGTACAATAATAATTCATAATATAATTATGATATAATGAAAAATTATACTTCTTATCTGTGTGACTTCTGTGCTGGATCTCTAACAGTATTTCACTTCAGCAGTGAGAATAAACTCCCTTTGTGCTAAACCACAAGCTCTGGTTTTTAGGCAGTCACTTTGGTTTCGAGCTGCTGCTTTCTCTGTTTAAACGAAGTGCCTTCCCCACAATCTTTAAGTTCTTTGGAAAAGGCAAAAATGATAGCATAGCATGATTTAACATGGAGATGAGCCTTTTCTGCTTTTTAGACAAACTACATTATAGACTATTTCCTCTCAGATTTGATTGCAAAACTTCCCTCCTTCAGCACATTAACTTTGGCAGCCCTGTGTTTTGCTAAGGCAGTCAGGCTGCCCTGGATTTATATTCCCCTCTGAAATCAATAAAATAGTAATGAAGCAAGAGAGGACACAGTCAGGCTCTTACACCAGATTCAGGCCCCATGCTGGGTTAATGTACTGAAAGATTTTGCAGCAGCCAGATTCTCATTTAATGAATTTCCTCTTTCTTTGGCCCCCTTTTTCCTGAACACCCCCCCCCCCCATTTCGGTTTGCTGCCCTTGCTCTTGCCCGCTTGCTCCGTTTCACGTGACAGTGAGTCGAACTTTACCAGCTGTTGTAAAATAGGAGCTGTGTGAAAGATTGTCAAGCCAGGAGGGGCGATAACCGGGTCTCCTGGGGCCTGGGGTCTGAGCGAGCAGATCGGGAGGTGAGGTCACTTGCGTATATCCCGGCCTGGAAGTCGCTGCCTGTCAGCGAGCAGAGGTGCACGGTACAAATGGCATGACCAGAGGGGATTCAGATTAGAGGAAAGGTCCAATCAATATTTTTGAGTCTCAGGAGATGTCCTGGGACAATTAATGAGAAGGGGTTGGGGAGCGGAGGGTGCTGTGATGGCTTGCAGAGAGCAAGGCAAGGAAATGCAGGACACTGTGTGAGTGATCAATGATCAACATGGTGTGAGAGTAATCAGGGCCACAGCAGTTAAAGAGCTGCTAAAAAAAAAGCAGATTACAGTTCAAGCTCTGGTGTCTGACGGTGTGACTTCAGGGCATCTGCACAAACAGCAAAGGAGCATTGAAGAGAAAGGCAAAGGATACTCATATCACAAGCTTGTTTCTGAAGGTTTATTCCTGCAATAAAAGAGTAGCAATTGTTCCTGCTACACCTAGGGGTGAATACAGTTCTGTCTTCTCTCTCCTTGCCTGAAATAACTTCAAATTTTGTGACAATATTGCTTCTCAGGTTGAAAACTTCCAAGCAAGGGTTGTGTCTTAGGTGAATTTCATGTTGTTAGACATATATGGGGTCAAAAACAACCTAAGAATTTATAATCTTGCATGACAACGAAACTTTCTAATTTGAAAAAGTGCTATTTACTCCCCTGAAAAAGGAGATGAAATGAAAAATTTCTGTTTCCATAAATACTCAGAAAGCTTCTGGTGTGTGATCTGCTACATGACTGTGTTCTTGCCAGCACTCTTCCATTTACATGCTTTCTCCCTGCATAGCAAACATCTCTGAATCCTGGGTGCAAGGCTGGCGTGAAAGCAAAGAGCAATCCCCGTTGCATGTGTGTAGTGACTCTGAGACATCAGGGAATGTTTGAATACACCAGTCTGCATGCCAGCCAGCTTATCTGCACTTGCACAGCGAACCCAGTATATGAGGTAGAAGATGTTTCAATTTGAGGAGGAAATGGTAATGGAGAAGCAGTGTCCATTTCTGAATTCTATGAGTTGGCAGGTACGATAGATATGCTAAAACACTGGAAAAGATGGCTGTCTCTCAACAGCAGGGTGTGTAAGCAGAATCTAAGCGACTGAAATGTGTTTGGCAGTACGTATCTTTGCGTGTTCTGCTGAGTCTGCGTGAGCCGCTTGCCCTGGCTGTGAGAGTCCAGCCACACTGCTCCGACACACCGCCTGCACGAGCTCTTGGCATGAAACCCATCCCTGGAAACATAAAATGCACTGCTCTCCTGACAGGTCTGCCTTAGACATTCCCAACTCTTGAAATACACTGTTAAAGCTGACTGCTGACCTCAAAACCAGCTCTGAAAGCACAGGACTGGTTCAATCGTCCCGCGCACAATGAGCGTGTGCTGTCTCGGCTGGTCTGTGAATAACCTTTCATATGGATCTACCATCATGGAGAGAATATTTTCATTAAGATTAATCATTGTCACACATGATCCCTTGTGTAATCATCACAATGATGCTTAATCAAGCCTTAAATTCCATTGTTCCATCTATTTTTTGCCTATCTTTTTTTCATACAAGCTTTTGCAATGCATCCCAGTAATCTGACCCTGATTGTAGGTAAAGATGGGGAAATCTCACTGCCAAATCTTTAGTTCTCTCATATCGTACTGAAACAGAGAGAATTGAATTTGAGGAGTGCAGATTAAGGGATATAAACCACTTTCTAAATATGCCTCTTCCCTTGCACTTACAATGAAGGAAGTCATTCTGGAAACTAACTTTTTAAAAAATGACACAAATAAAAAACCGTGAGCCAGGAGAACAAAATTAGGTTGTTAAACTCACTAGGTAGGTACCTGAACTCACAGTTTTCTCCTCAGCTATTTACTCTTCAGCCTACATCAAACTGATTCCCCATTAGGTGTCCAACAGGAGGATAAATGATCTTTTCTCTAGGAGGTACAGCAATCTGGGAAGTGCATGATCTGAATTTGGCATCTTCTCTGCTCTCCTAATGACGCTGTACAACTGGCCAGAAAAGCATCAGTAGGGAGCAATAAATGAAAGCACATCTGACTGTAACACACAGAAAAGTCTTTTTAGTGTTCTCATCCTTATGCTGCCTGTACATTAGTCTATGATATTAAAACAAAAAATTCCTAAGGAGTCTCTGGAGGAAGACAAGAATCCAACTTCTTTTCCTAGGTCAAACTAGAAGAACCATAATAGTCTTTAAGGCTCCCAGTGACATATTCGCCAGTATGGAAATAAAATGTGGAAATAAAATTAAAAAATGAAGCTTTGGGAAGTTACTCTTTCTGATGGCTCTTAACTACATGTAATTGTATTTAATTCATGTCTCCCTATGTATTTATGCAACACAGGAACCCAGAGGTAAGTTTTGAAAGTTGGCAAATGACAGTTTGATAAAAGTTGAATGTTGCCTAAATGGAAATAAATTAGGAAGTTGTACTATAAGATTCCAGAGCTTGTCTCTGAATTCTGCTTGTGTCACAGGCTGCTAGTAACAAGTGAAATCACTGTGCTGTGAGAAGTATTTACATGCACCCCTGTCCTATGATAAATGTCAGACTGCCACAGTAGAGCAGATCTGGATTTGACATCACTGGCATCATATAAAGGGAGGACAACTGCTCCCTGTGATCAATAAATGCCTTTTACATTAAGATACAAGTTATGAAAGTTGTTCTGTCAGTTTTAAATGGACCATAGCAATCAGTATGTTTGAAACAGTTGGGTTTTTTTCTTATATTTCATTTGAGTAGAGACCAGATAAAGAGGATATTTCAGTTCTCACTAAGGCAGAACTTCCATTATGCCAAACTGAGGACTAGAAAAAGAAAGTAAAAATAACTCTGATGCAACTGAAATTTGCACACATGCTTAGAAAATAAATGTAATGTGTAGTGTATACAATGTGTTTGACATAAGGATATTGCTCACACATTTCAAGTGACGCTCATTCTCAAGTCTTTGTGAGAGCAATGACAATGCTGAGACAAAAATCTCTGCCTACTTTACTATGTCATGCAATTATATCATAAAGAAATGCTTGCATTACTACTGATTAAAGACATTTTGCATGTACAAATCATACAATTAAAAATATCTGTGTCCTTTGGACCTTTTCAGAAATATGCCCCACAGCACACTGTCCTGATTTAGCTAATAAGAATAGTGTGCATACATAGACTGTTTTGTACTCCAACTTAGAATGCATTCAATTACCTTTTCATATTGGCTTACACATGTATATTTGCTCTTTAAAGCCTCATTTATTTTCTTGCTTTTTCTGTAAGCAAAAACAAAACAAAAAGAGTGTAGCTAAAATTGCTCTTTTGGTATGGTTTGATTCAATCAGCTTTTAACTGTACTGACATTTACCGGATGGTCATAAAAAGAAAGCAAAGTGAAAATGACAAAAAGCCCCATGTTTTGCAGAAGTTCACATTCAGTGCATCCAATCTGCAGTCCCCAGAGACAAAAAGAGAAAAGAGCAGGTCTGTAATGCAGCTGCCAGTTTAGTGATCAAACCCAACAGATTGTGGTCTGGCCAGATCTGGTGTCCAGATAAAAATGGTATTCATGCTTACCATCTGCCTACAGGTCAGTAGGGACAAAAATTAAAAATAATTATCTCTAATGAATGAATAGACAATGACAGTCCTGTGTGAGGTATGGTATCATCTCTGTGCATGCACACACATACACACACATACATATTAGTGAAGACTGCTTGGGTAATGCTGGCTGGACTAGAATTGTGTCACTCTCTGGATTTATGTTATTGTAGTTTTAAAATGCATAGCTGTTTTACATGCAGTTAAATTATGCTCATGATGATAATGATAATAATCAATACTTTGATTCTATCCAGAGCAAAATTTAAAAGTCAGTTTCTTGTTCTTAAAATCCAACTAAGTCTCAATAAGCAGAATTCTAGACTCAAAATCTGCAAAAAGCAGTTTACTTTCTGGTACAAACCACATTTAGGACTAGGAGCCTTGAAATACCTCACCTGAGCACTAGCCACAGCTCGAGATACAGCTCTCCAGAGATGGGAAAGAAAAGATCCTGCATTGTAGTGTGATGCTGTAGGATCTGGCTTTCAGATCCACAGATCTAAATCCACCATTCCAAGCTGCAGCTGTCATCTATGTCTCACATCGTCATTTTTGAAAGACAGTTAAGTATCTGTGTGATGAAAAACACAATAAATCACTGAGATTTATGAGTGTCTCTTAATAGTCACTGAAATAGGGCTGTTGGTGCTACAGTGAGACCAGTACTGACTACAACCAGTAGTTTAATTTTGAGATATTACACTTTTTGTTTGTTTCTGCAGGTATGATTTATTTCTTATTAATAAATACATTATCCAACGAAAATTATTCTTCTACACTGATCAGCCACTACTAACTCATCATTTTGTATACCTATTCTGGAACTAAACATGCTCTGTAGATACACTCCAGTGTAACCACTGTCTGCTGGAAGTGTCTTCTTTGTATAAACAGTGTCTTATATAAACAAATCTGAGTGTCTATGCAATTCATTTATCTGTAAAGGAGGCAAATACAAAGTGCTTAAGAAGAGCTTACTTACTTCTCAACGGTATTCCCCAGGTCTGGTTCCTCACTGTGTTGTACTAGGCTTCGTCAGCTGGATAGGAGGGTTCAAAATGATGCTGTTTGTTTGTACTCACTGTCCATTTGTGCAAATCTCAATGCACTGCTCAAGAGGGTGAAGAATAAAAAGCAGGAGTTGCTGTCAGGTGGTCAGAAAGTTAGAAAAGTGAATAAAAAAACCCCACCCAAACAAAACAAAATAGAAAGAAACTAAAAGATGAGGAACACTAAAGAAAAGGACAAAGTCAAACTACATAATTTGGCTTAGCCACAATTTACTGGGCTATCATGCATGACCCTGAGATTAAAGCAAGTTAAAGTACCCCTGTCCCTGAAAGAAGCTTGTGAGATCTATTATGGGTTTTATCTGCCTATAAATGATCTTTTTTCTACATATATTTGTATTACATTATTATGGGAGATGTCAAAGCCACCTATGTAGAACTGTTACAATGGTAAGTGATCATAGAATTCAGCAATGACAGGAAAAGTATAAGGAATATGAGTGCAGAAATGCATAGTTGATAAAAGAAGCCTAAATTTACTGACTTCTTTATAGTCAGCTCCTCTTTATTTATCAGTTGAAGTTCAAGGTCAAGCCATTCAAGAGGTTCTGGGCTCATCTCGTTGCCTAGAGCTCCATAAAAGCAGCACCACTTATGTGTCACAGGACCCAGCAGAGATTTCTTACAAAGGTGCAGTTAAACTACTGCTCTATGATCACAGAATCACAGAATCACAGAATCACAGAATTTGAGGAGTTGGAAGGGACCTCAAAAGATCATTTAGTCTAACTCCTCTGCTTTTTATTCCAGGGTTGATCAGATCTATTTAAAATTTATTTTTATTAGAACTTTTTGCTATGGAAACTACAGAAACAAAATCTGTGAAGCAAACAAAATTACTACAACTTGCAGACCTACAGATCAGAGCTAATTTCACAGCTGCCTTCAAATGCAAAGCTCACTTATTTGATCCAAACTTCTCTGTACCGTCCAGACAACAATATTTATATGTACCTACACAGACATATACAGATGATTATATATATGTAACTAAGAAAAGTCCCATTATCTCTCAGAGCAAATGAGTGATACATGTGATAGTCCTTGGGATAGAGTGAAAGAATTGCAAGTGGCCCATGGTGTTACGTTGCATAATGCACAAGGCACTCAGACACAATAGAAACTGAACTGTGACATAAGAATATAACACTTCATTAACTTCTTAAAAGAGTATTCAAAGCATTGTGTTATGCCTGTCATTATATAACATCAGGATCCCAGAAAAACACAAGAAATATATCTGAGCTGGACCAATTTTTTTGCAGAACAGCATCATCACCTTCTCTGGATGTATCTAAAAATGGGTAGATGCTTAAGGATATGTTTCAGGAGAGGACAGGTACAGTTGGACTCAATGATCTTAAAGGACTTTTCCAACCTAGTGATTCTGTGATCATGTGAATGTGTTCCTCTTTGGGTTTTTTTCTTAACATTTCTTCAAACAAACCAGGTTGACAACCAACCTAGCAACCAAATGTACTTGCATATAGCCAGTCCTCACTGATTTCAGTAAAACTTCACATCAACAAATCTTGTTTCCTGGATTCAGTTACCACCTCTTGGTCTGAACAACAAACACTACATAGAGATGTAACCCTAGGTTAGCAGAGCTTTCTGGTATTCACAGGAAAGAAAAATCATGGAAACGTAAGAAAAGCTAGAGCTAAACCTTTAGCAATATAAAAGTTATAATTATTCATAAAGCACTTCAGCATAGTCACTCTGTAGTTACACTAAGATTTATTTTTTTTTAATTTTCCTTCTAGAAACATTGGTTTTCCAATCAGTTTTCTGGAGAAGAAACAGAAGCATAAGAACATGCTGATAATTAGGCTTCAACTTCTAAACTTTGTTTCAAATCTTCTAAAATAAAATTCTAGCAACAAAAACATTGTTTTTCCATATGATTGCTTACATTCCAGATTTGGATTGACGCTTAAGAGATCAGTTTCTCAGGCATCCAAAAAACTGGACACTTCAGAATTTCAAGTTCAGAACTGGGATAATATTTACACATGTGTGCTATGAAAGAGTATGCCTACACCTTGGAGAAGTTAAATAAGTTAAAAACATAGCAAACAAATTTGGACTCAGAATCACAACACTAAATTTTAGAAAATTTCCAGCATTTTTTTTCTTTTGCCTGTCTGGAAACATGGCACAGATGAACTTTCCCTTCATGTGTACTGCACAGATGTAAGAACTACAGGAGTAAAGAAAAGCACCTTGCCAGCTTAGCTAAATTATTTAGAGCTCCTTAACTGTGTTAGAGCTCAATCTCTTTTCCTTATTTCTTACTACTTATAATATGCTCTAATTTGCCCTAAGTCATTTCTGCTTTTATGGCTACTGTATTTTCCTACTCGGTGGAGGAAGGAAAAGATTGTCTCCTTCAAGAGAGATAGGGTGTATGTAAACTACTGAAGCTGGGTCTTAGCAGCACAGCCTGGAACAAACTTCCAGTGAGTAAGAGGTGGTGGGAATAAAGCCAGTGGTGGCCTGTGAGGAGCCAGAAGTTTGAGAGGAGATTAAGACACTGCTGAGAAGAGCCAAGCACAGTCAGGCATGGAACAGGTTGTGGCAAGAGTCTGTAGAGTTTGTTGTACCTTAGAAAAAATGTTAAATGTCAGTAGAGTGAGAGCATGATGCAGTGAAGCGCTCACCCTCCCATACTTGGGGTGAGTCTGTTTCTCAACTTTGAAAGTATCTATTTCTAGATGTTGTTAAAATAAAACTGGCTTTAAAATTTAATAGCCCTGCCCCATGGGTTTGCTGTGAGAGAAAATCTTTGTAGTTCCATCTTAAAAATGCTGGCATCACATCTACATATACTCTTCTTATAGTATTAGTGCTTTTAACTCATTCTTATCAAAGCTCTCTACAAAGATAATCTATGTAGTGGACAAGTTCTGAGCAGCTGTCTCAGTGCTTCTAAAAGTGGATTTCCCTGCTGTGTAGTTAGCATTTGTCCTTGCAAATAGTGGCTATGACCATATTGTCCCACAGTGTGCTTCAGTCACGATATTGTTCTCTAACAAGGTAATCACTTTGAGCCCAACACCAACTTGTATGTGATACAGTGGATACCCCAGAACATAGGGGGGTTTTAGGTAATATTTGCTTTTGGGGACTCAATAACACTGAGTGATATATGAGGAGACATTTGTTTCCAAGCTTCTGTGCCATGCTTGGCATGAAAAAGAAGCTTAAGACATTTTATATGCAGTGTTACGCATACTGCCCATCTAAACCTATTGTTGCTCAGTGTCAATGCCCAAGGCAAAAGTTTTGGCCAGCTTCTGCCTGGGCATCCTGCCATCCTGACAGATGGGTATGAGTGTAGACAATCAAGAAAGTATGTTTGTTCATCAAATAAGAGTGGTTGGGGCATTTTTCCCAGCTGACACTCAAAAAACAGCTGTCTTCCTTGAGCATGCTTGTTTCTGGTTAAAAGGTCTGTGATGTTAGTAATTCTTCTCTAAACTATGCAAACTGACAATAAATAAAAGAGTCATTTTACAATTAGCTATGGTTACTATGTTTGAGGCTACTTTTAAAGAGTGGTGTCAAATAAACATTTATTTTTGCTTCCAGAATTAGGAAGTGAGGACCAAGTGTCCACAACTCAGATGAGCTGCAATTAAACAGAACTCACAAATGTGTTGTCAGTTTCCCTGTGACACTACAGTAAACAGCCCTCTCTATTGACTACTGAGGTGACCGGGAACTGTGATACTTTCCCTCCCTTCTCAGCTCTGCTGCTGGCATATTCCTTAACCTTAAATAAGATGTTGGCGTTCTGTTACCCAGAGAGGAGGAAATGTGAAAGATTTACCTTTATTTTTCAGTGAAACAGCTTCCCTGATTTAATTGAAAACCAGTGATAAAGTCCTTTATTGGCTATGGATGCATTTCAAAATCTTTCTTTCATGTAAAATAGCGACACAATTTTTTGCATTTCATAATCTTCACATGTAGCCATGTGATATTTATATTCTTGGGAAAAAATTTTATCCAGCAGCAGGAGGGAATGAACAACTCAACATTGACTCATCTACCAAGGCAACAGCAGTGGTTATGCTGTTTCACAGAGTGTCATAATGATCTATATGCTCAAGATTTTTGCTGTATAGGATTCAGTGATTTATAGACATCACATGTTTATACAACCGCAAGCACAATGGCTCTTAGTGAAATTATTTACTTGCTGTTTTCCAACCCTTTTAACACAGCTGGTCAAAATCATTCCTCCTATAAATTGGTGATATTTTGCTAAAGTCAATAGATTTACATGGGATTAAATAGATTCTGTATGTATCCTAATGTGTCTCAGACTACTGTCACCATGGCGTAAAATGAGTGTTCTGAAGTCTGTGTAATCCCAAATTGGTTTTGAAGGGCACCCCAGAAGAATGCTTGAGATATTAAATTTCAAGGTTTAAACCTCAGCAAGCATGTTTCACTACAAAAGGTCGTGTGTCACCACATGAACATGATGAGTGTCAAGATGTATAATACACACATTGTCATGGTTTTGCCCCAGCTGGCAACCAAGCCCCACACAAATGCTCACTCACTCCCACCTGGTGGGACAGGGCATAGAAACAGGAGGGTAAATATGAGAAAAATCATGGACTGAGATAACAGTTTAATATGGTAAAGTAAAAGCTGCACACACTAGCAAAACAAGCCAAGGAATTCTTTCCCCACTTCTCATGGGCAGGCAGGTGTTCAGCCACCTCCAGGAAAACAGGGTTACATCACACCAAAGTGTGACTTGGGAAGGCAAGACAAGCCTCATCACTCCAAACATTCCCTCTTCCTCTTTCTTCCCCCAGTTTTATATGCTGAGCATGACATCATAAGGTATGAGATATCCCTTTTGACAGTTGGGGTCAACTGTCCCAGCTGTGTCCACTCTCAACATCTTGTGCAACCCCAGCCCCGTTGCTGGTAGGGCAGTGAGAGAAGCAGAAAAGCCCTTGGCTCTGTGTAAGCACTGCTCAGCAGTAATGGAAGCATCTCAAATCAACAGCTTTCAGTGCAAATCCAAAACATAACCCTGTGCTATCTGCTAGGAAGAAAATTAACTCTATCCCAGCCAAAACCAGCACAACTTATACAAAAAAGAATTCACAACATACCGTGGTTTCCCACAACAAAGCCTTTGAGAACTGAAGTTATACAGAATGTTTTCCCAGCATTTAGCATAAGAATCCCAAGCCCAAGAAGTTAAGTACTTGGAGCCACTTGGCTATCTTCTTAGGATGGCAGCACTCAGTTTTCTAAGGAAACAAGACACTCTATCTATCACACATCCACATTTGGACCCAAACCTCCTCCTTAAGGATCTTGAATATTTACAGTAAGAACCCCTGGGAATAAAAACATTAATTCACATGTTTCTTTTTCCCACAGGTTTAATGGGGAATATCTTTGTGCTTGAAAATCTGCCAGGTCCAAGCTGGCTTCTGCAGCATTTACACTACAGGGGCACTTACTGAGTAGTCAGAAAGTTGAGCATCCCTTTGGTCCTTGCCAGTCTCACTAACATAGGCAGCTGCTGGCTTCACTGTGAGAGGCAGACAATCACCCCAGCCCTTCTGCATGTGACAGTGCATTGCATGTCCTCCAGGCTGGCCCTGTCCCCCTGGACTGCCACACTCCCAGCAGGAGTGTGCCAGGGGAAGATGCTGACCCACTTCCATTGCAAGAAGCGCCTGACTTCCTGGAGAGCCTTGAAGTGGGGAAACAGTGAAAAAGGGGAGCTCTGGTGAGTCTGGAAAGGATATTGGGCAGGAATGGGTCAGTGGGGCACTGCTGCCTCTCTGGTGAGTGAGGCACAGGCATGCCACAGTCATTTAATGAATGGAAAAAAAAATAATCCCAGAAGGGGAAATTAACCCTGTAAAACACATATGTATATATAAAATATATATGTGTTGTTGTTAGTCAATATGATTATTTTAGCAGTATTGAGATTATACTGGGTCACTGTGCTACAAGCATACTTGGGCAAAATTATGAAGGACCAGCTATGACAGTTCTTCGTTGTCTCTGAGTGATAGATCTCTGATCCTGGACAAATATGAAAGGGGGAGCTTTTCCAGGATGCTAATTCCTGAATTATCTGAAGTTATGTTAGCAGAACCATGGTGTGCACAGGAAGAAAGGTAGAGGAAAACGTTTACTTTACAAAGACAGAAAAACATTATTCTCTAAGCCTCCCCCCCACCCAGCCCATTCACAACTATGCTTAAAAGGGAGACTTCTCCCAGTTTCATGAGGAAACTAGCTTCAAGACCACCCAGAGAGCTCTATTCCCTTCCCCTTGTCTAAATCACACAAAGAAAAATAAACAAATGAACACAACATTTGCCTTCTCATCCCTTCTTTTCACTAAAGGGTCAGGAGGGTCGGGGATCCTTCTTTTGCCATCTCTGGACACCCTCACCCTCTTCAACAACCAATCCAGATGGATCATGGCCTTTGAAATCTTAAATCCTTTAATCAGTTTCTCCAACTTTCTCTGTTGGCTCCTTTATGTCACATTCCTGGGCTAATTCAGGTACCTTCGTGCAGAGTAGGATTTGGGTGACAGAAAACACATGGGGAAGTACAAGTCCAGAGATCTGTGCAAGTGGTGGGTTGATTATCCTTAGCTTCATTAAGGTTGCTCAGCAACATGAGCTTGTATTAATCATGTCAGAGCTGCCGCATCCTGACAAGCTATCTGCACTGCCAGGATACAGACCCTTCCCGCATACTGCTGAGAAAATGTTCCCATGAACTGTCCCTCTGCTGTCACTGAAGTAATGGGTGAATGAAGATTTAGACTTGTCAAAAATTTCATGAAGAATTATCTTGACTGCAGTAATAAGCCCAAGAGGAAAGGAATAGATGATGCTGTACAAAAGAGTTTTTCAGTGACCACAAAAGAAAGACATGAAGAGCGTCAATTGAAATATTAAATACCTAGATGATATAGGTGATTAAACAAAGGGGAAAGAAATCCCCACTGGATAGACCACTGGCTGCACAGTTCACAGCTTTGCTATGCCTGGAAAGATGGAGACAACATATTCTTGAGAGATTCATCATTATGTCTGGAATCATAATTTCCATCTGTATTTTTTCCATCTGATAATTTTATACTGTTAATCAGAGCTCATCAGATAGTGCAGAAATAGCATTCAAGAACTTCGGTTTAAATTCCAAACAGCTTCCTCATGTCTTTCTATTTCTTATTAATATGATTATGTTGCATTCACAAATGTTCTTTTTTTATCTCAGCCATTTTAATGATTTCAAATTACCAGCCATTCAGTGGAGCAGCACCTAAAGTAGCATTACAGAGCAAGGCTGAACTCTTCCATGAACTACCCTACAATGTCAAGCCAAATGGGAACTTCTGCAGACTTCCAGATAACGTGGTGATAGCACTATCAAGCTACATCTGGCACTTTAAATTTGGAGCAGGGTTACTGAGCAAGTCTGAGCAAGTGTTACTGGATTCATATTTTAGTTATGGCATTTCTGGAAGTGGTTTCCCATTAATGATATGTGGGTGAATTAGATGGGAGTGATGTCAGCCCTTTAAAATGATGTGGGGTTTCTCAGATGATTTTACAACCCCCATCCCCAGAATTTCACGTAAATAGCATGGTACCAAAACCCCCTAAAGTAAAATGGGATTCTTGAAAAGCCATAGACTTTAATCCCTTGCTACAATAGCAGAGAACTTTGTGCTGTAACACACTAGAGAAGATCTATACCTGTGTGTATATACACATCTACCTTTATTGTCTGCCATCACTTCATTCTGTACAAAATGAACTCTAATTATAAGTTGAATGATTGTGCCCGAAGCAGTATATAACTGACACACTGGCTCCTACGGCACCAAAGGTGGAAAACTGTCAGGAATGGATTTCTTTCTTCTTATTTTTTCTTTTTTTTTAATTTTTTTTTTTAAATCTGTCACTTCTTATAGCAGAAAAAAACAGCATGGAATTGCAAGGAGATTTACCTAAAATAAACAAGCAAATAAACAAACTCAGACTTCAAAAGACAGATTCATCTCCTCTAGTGTTTGCACAGAGAAAGATTCCCATTTGTTTGTTCATACTTGAACATATGAGTAGGAAATAGACCCTAAATGAGAGAGACAGTTGGGGCAAGGGTTTTTTTGCTTGTTTGCCTTCTTGTTTATACAATTTTGCTGAGTCTTCAAATACTTTCAAATAAAGACCACTTCAGGTGATTGAATACTATGCATACTCCCACACACATTTTTTTATTAAGTCACACACACTGAAAGAAAACACTTACTCGGAAAGACTAGTCTTGGCCCACTATTCTGCAGGACAAACTCCAGCTCTCTGAACCTCCAGTTGGTTTAAAAAGACACCTCAGCTCTGTGTCAATGTCTGTTTAGGCTTGGGGTCTTTTTTTCCCCAGCTGTGAAGCTAGGAGAATGCAGCTTCATTTGGCTGTCACCACTTACAGTCTAGACTGTGAATTTGAGCAGTCAGGAACTGCCTCTTCCTATATATAATATTGACATGATGGACTTCCACTCTCAGTTGAATTTTTTTATGCAGCAGATAAGTTAAATACTATTATTTCTAAAAGTTTTTGGTCTACAAAATATTTTTTTAGCAGTTGAACATTTTAAATATTAAAACAAAGAAATGTAACTTGCAATAGTGACGTGGTTACTAGTAACATGTCTATGGGTGAATCCATTAGGTATGCAGAAATTCTGTGATGTAAATAACTCCAAATGCCAAATATTTCAGGCTTAAAGGTTTGCTATGTTAGTTGTCCAATACATCTGCCATTGAAATTCTCCTTTCTCTGCAACCTGAGAAAATGATTTGTAAGATAGTGAAAATTTGAAAATTGATAGAATGTGTATATTTCATGTACCAATGTTTTGGATCAGCATTATGTTATTAATGATTTATTAATAATGAAAATCATATTTTATATCTGTATGGTTGGTCTATATACATATATGCATCAGTATTTATATAGCATGAATAAAAATTTCATTTTCAATTTCAAAGGTCTTTCCATAAAGAAAAGTTGTCCTCCTACTTCACAGATTACATATTCTTACTGCTTTATTTTGACAAATCTTTTATCTTAGGCATTAGGATAATATTTTATTCAGAGTAGATAATCTATATCTGCTAACTGTGGAAGTTCCTTATTTTCATCTGAAGAATGCATAAGTAGCTAATGTCAGTTAGGACACTTGAGTATGATGTATCTACCATCTTGCTGTGTTAGGAGAAAGTTGGAGAAGTTGGACAGGTATTTTCCCGTTGACTTAAAACATTCAGGAACTTTCTAGCAAGGTAAATAAATAAGTGTATGGTGTCCTCATAGCCCATCCTGCACTACCTCAGTGACTGGGTCTGACACTCACAGGGATCGGCCTTCAGCCAGCTCTGACTGTTCTGCCTCTGCTCAAGGGCAACATGGACTTGCTATGGGCAGAGTGCTTATACCTCCACACCCCACATCTAGGCAGCAGATGCTGCCCTCCACACTGCACACAGTGCTTTAAGAAAAGTGAAACAAGATAGAAGGAAAACAATTTAAGGAAAGTATGGAAATTATGGGAAAGTTTGAGTTAAAAAAAGAAACTCTGATGCACTGACTCTGGACACATGACCTAAGTCATAGCTAGAGAAAATTCACAGGGCAGTGTCTCATATTTGTTTTCTCTTGTGTGGTCTATAAAAGAGTCAGCTGAATACTAAGGATAGGAAAAATTGGCAGGATAGGAGGAATGAAATCAGAAACTAAAGAAGCATTTGTCTTGCTGGAGGACAGATAATGGAGTGACAAACCCAGGAGGAATAACTGTGCCACTCACATCACAGATTTTCAAAGCCAAAAGAAGTTATAAACTGAAAACTGTTTGATGGTTAGTTATGAAAGCACCTTGTGGCATGAGAAACTATGTAGGAAGTGGTTTAGCTGTTCCACAGTTGCACTTGATCCTGGCAAAAAATGTGATCTTTGTGAAAATTTTCAAAAAGTTTAAATTAATCTGATATTTTATTCAATCTACCTGGTGTAATGATAAACTTATCCTCTTTGTGAGATGAATAGAAAAAGAATAATAAGCAATTCACCCTAGGAGGGATACATATGCCCATGGCTATGAAGAAAGGGAGGCATCCTGATTTTCAATTGATGACATTATTTATTTATGTAGGCTTCTCTCATCCACTGACTGAAGGGAAGCAGCCGTTTATGAGGTTCAATAACAGCAAGTGTAGGGTCTTGCACCTAGGAAGGAACAACTGCAGGTATCAGTACAAGCTGGGGGATGACCTGCTGGAGAGGAGCTCTGTGAAGATGGACCTGGGGGTCCTGGTGGATGACATATTGGCTATGAGCCAATGTCAGATGGCTAAATTCTTTTCAGTGGCCATTGGGACAGGACAAGGGGTGATGGTCTTAAGTTGGACCATAGGAAGTTCTGCACCGATGTGAGAAAGAACTTGTTCATGGTGAGGGTGACGGAGCACTGGGACAGGCTGCCCAGGGGGGTTGTGGAGTCTCCTTCCCTGGAGATATTCAAAAACCGTCTGGATGTCTACCTCTGTGAGCTGCTCTAAGGAACCTGCTTTGGCAAGGGGGTTGGACTCGACGATCTCTTGAGGTCCCTTTCAACCCCTACAATTCTGTGATTATGTGATTCTGTGATTTCTGTTATATGTCTGAATCTCAGAAGATGGACTGAAGTGTTCAAAAAGACCAAGTGGTCCTGCCCTTTCTTGCAGTCATTGCTTCCCTCTGGCAGCTGAAAGACTACAGTTGGTTGGGAAAGAATCTGGAGTCACTGAGTGCTACTTAAAGCATATCTCACAGGCAGTGGTAGTGAGTGTCACTGACTTTGTAAAACCCCAGAGAAATAGAGGAGTCCAGTCTGGAGGGAACTGAGGAATTAATCCTCTGCCTGGAGGATCTAGAAAGGGTAAATGAGAAAGGCAAGTTAGCTTGGGTGTCTGATGACTTTATCCCTCTGCTTTAGTAGAGATCATGACTCTTTCTTCTCCCTGAGCTGAGAATTCATTTCTTTCAGACTGCCAGTGTAACTTTGTACACAGGAGTTGTTTCCACATGCAAAATTTTCAGGAAAAAAAAACCAACAACTACATAGAGTTTGCACATAAATTTCTTTAAAATAATACAACTTAAGGTTCCTCCCCCCTCTTTCTTTCCATCTCATTTACACCTTTTAATGGGGAATATTATATTGAAAATACTGATAATAATTTCATCCTTGAGTTATTCAGAGCTATGAGTTATCTGTGATGCTCCTTCTAGCACTTTCTTTTGGATGGAGGAGTCTTTCCTCCCTTGCAACTGCTCTCTCTCATCGTGGAGGGGACCCAGTCAATTTCCTGCTTCTCCCTGTTCTCCACGATCCTTCCCCTTCAGCTCTCACTGGAGAGCTCACCCCGGAGACATTCATTCCCATGGTGGTGGGAGTGGAGGAGGGCAGTGCTCTCCAGCTCCACCCTCTTCCAGAGGAAATGTCATGAGAAAATGTTTTCTTGAGGTCTTTCCTGCTAGCATGCTATGAGAATGCTAGCTATCAACTGCGCATTTTTATGGCATTTTGACTGGAAGTAATGTGAGAATGTTCTTTCTCACATTATTTCCAGTAGAAATACCCTGAGAACATTGTTGTTTGTGATATTTCTACAAAATGCACTTAGAGATTGGATGTGACTAAATTTGCCTTTATAATTGTGTTTTTTCTTCTTTCTTCCAGCTGAAATTTGGGCAGCATCTAAAGTCTCTCCATTTTAAACATTTCTTTTATCATTAAGCCTTGTCCAGACTTGTGCCAAACGAAGCCTTTAGCTGAAATAGCCGATTTGTTTCTTTTGTGCCCTGAGACCTATCCAAACTGAATCAAAGGTTAAGAAACCAGATTAAACTCCACAGCAATTACAGTATTTATAGGATTTCCTTCTGTGATGAAGTTGTTTCGACTGCCCTTTCTGTTTCAAAGTGGACCTACAATAGGGTTGAATAAAACTGCGGAGGAGTAGAGACCTGGAAGAACAAAGACCACATACTGTAAAAAAGCCATTCTAATTAAATCAGAATGAAAACACAAGAATGCCTTTGCTTTCAGAGAAACGAGTAAGCGACCTAGAGAACCTTATGACTTGGCAGACTACACATTTCTTTTTTTTTAAAAAGCAACCCACATCTTTAAAAGGAAATAAATCCTGGAAAAAAATATAAGATGTGTCAAGTCAATCAGCTATTTATGCCATTTCCTCGGATCCTGATGTTTCCCTCATGAATTATGCACTTTCAGCTGCCACTACTTACATATGTGGGCCCTTGTGGCATGTTTCCCAGGACCAGCATGTGATTACAATCCTAAAAAATGAACATACACATTGCTCCTTCAAAAAAAGGCTGAGATGCACAATTCCAACTGCTCCATGCTAGAAACCTCTCTCTGTTTGAAAAATAGCAGCTGTTATTAAAACCATCTATAGCTATAATAGCTGCAGCCGTGAAAAGCAATCACCATATTTTCATTTTAAAACGCAACAAAGGAATTAAGAAACAGATGCCCATTAGAAAAAGGAGAAAGGTAAAGTAGCCACCAAGAGCTCCTCAGTAGCCAGAAGGTGGTGCTACATTGTAATGTAGTCACAGGGGGGCCAGGTTTGTGTCTTTGGTAACTTATGCTGCTTGATTCAATTTTTAAAGCGAAACAGAAGGAGAGATTAAACCATCACAACTGCGCTGTGGGGAAGTGCTCAGCAGAGGTAAAACGAAGGCTGGAATTTAGTTTCTGATATATTAAAACCCCTCGGTTGTGGTGATGTAAGAATGGGTCTTTCAGTGAAAACTTTATCTCTGTGTTTCTTTGTACTGTTTATATTAAACTCTCCTGTATCCTTAACTCTCCTATTTCTTCAGGATAATACAAAGCAGAAAAGCCCAATCAACCATCCTGCTGTGTGTTTTCTTGAAGAATTTTTTTTTTCTTTTACAATTTCACATAATTTCTACAAAGAAAATTTCAACTTTTGTTGAATCAAAGCCCAGATGTTCAGCCTCGGGTAGACATTGTTGGCTATGATGAAACTCTGTCAGGTTTTACCAGCTGAGGAGGTGAAATCACCTTCTTTAACAGCAGAAGAGCTGCTGTCACACCGTGTAGTGAAGAAAGGTGCTATGCAGAGGTAGATGGCTGCATTCCAGGGATTTAGTTCAGGTAAAGAAGCATGGACACCTCTTCTGCCCTCGTGGCCCCCCTTGCCTCAGCCATGCGTGCTGCTCCTCTGGACTGCGTGTAGGTACAGCCACAGTGCTGCTTTACTGAAGGCTAGAAGTGTCTTTTTGTACCATATATCTGAATTATCCCCACTTTCTGAATCTTGCTCTGCATTTTGAAGTAGTCTTGAGAGCAGGTGCTGGATGGCAGTGAATGGGTGGATGTGCTCAAATCAGTGAGCTCTGGTTCCAGGAGGTGGTCAGGACACAGGATATCTCCCTCCCTCTCTCTCTCTCTCGACTGCTGCAGGGGCTGGGTGTAGGGCCTCAGCACCAAATGTTTCTTTCCTACAGATCTGTTCCTATTGATCTGCTTGACTGGCTCATGTGGATATAGCCCACGGGTATCTCTGCACAGGCTTGGGGTCATATGGACAATTCCCCTGTGTTTTCTGATGAGAAAGATACTACAATTCAATGTGGGATTTTTGCTTGGGGTTTTTTTTTGTTGTTGTTTGTTTTGTGGAAAAGAAGGTCACTAAGAATCAGGCAGCTGCCTCATGGGGATAAAGTTTTGACTGGGAGGAAAATGACCCTGATCATCAGAACAAATCATCTCAGGGACATGGAAAATTATTGCCAAGTAATGCCATCATTGTTGTTGTTTGCATTGTTGAGGCACCACTGGTGTCATGGGCCGGCACCCTGTTACACTACTAATGAAAGCATGATGTATTCCACAGCTAGGGAATGGTGTGGCATGTTAAAATGTTTCATGGATTAAAGGAGAAACACTGCAAGTTCATGGAATTGAAATCCACTGAGAATTAATGAGTATGCAAAAAAAATCCAGATCAGGAAACCAGTGGGCTGAACTAGCTGAAGGTAGGGAGAACAGGGAGAGGGATGGTGACTTAGACCTGCCCTCCTGTCAATCTTTTCTAGATGCTGCTTTGAGCACTGCTCAGACTGGCTGGTGACAGAGAAGAGAGGCAGTCTTCTCCTGTGAAGGCAAGTTCAGCTCCTTTACATGAGATGGGTTTAGGGCTGAACCCCTTTCTTCTCGTGAGAGGCCTGATGCTTCCTGGGTAGGTACCCTCCAGGTACCTGTGCAGGTCCTCAAGTGGACTGATGATGGTAGGGCAGAGGATGTGGTTTACCTTGACAGTAAGGCATTTGACACTGTCTCCCGCAGCATCCTGGTGGGTAAACTGAGGAAGTGTGGCCTGGAGGGTAGAATAGTGAGGTGGATTGAGAACTGGTTGAAGGGAAGAAGCCAGAGAGTTGGGATCAATGAGACAGAGTCTGGCTGGAGACCTGTAACTAGTGGAGTCCTTCAAGGGTCAGTACTGGGAGCAGTATTGTTCGATATATTCATTGACAATTGGGATGAGGGCATAGAGTGCACAGTCAGCAAGTTTGCTGATGACACAAAGCTGGGAGGGGTGGTGACACCCCAGAAGGTTGTGCTGCCATTCAACAAGATTTAGACAGGCTGGAGAGCTGGGCAGGGAGAGATTGAATGAGATTTGAAAAGGGCAAGTGTAGGGTATTGCATCTGGGGAAGCACAACCCCAGGTACCAGGATAGGTTGGGGACTGGCCTGTTGGAGAGTAGTGCAGGTCAGAGAGACTTGGGGGTTCTGGTAGATAGCAGGATAACCATGAGCCAGCAATGTGCCCTCGTGGCCAAGAAGGCCAATGGCATCTTGGGGCGTATTAGAAGGGGGGTGGCTAGTAGGTCAAGAAAGGTCCTTCTCCCCCTCTACTCTGCCCTGGTGAGACCTCACATGGAGTATTGTGTCCAGTTCTGGGCCCCTCAGTTCCAGAAGTACATAGAACTCCTTGAGAGAGTTCAGCGCAGGGCCACCAAGATGATTAAGTTACTGGAACACCTTCCTTCTGAGGAGAGGCTGAGGGAGCTGGGTCTCTTTAGCTTGGAGAAGAGGAAACTGAGGGGCGACCTCATTAATGTTTATAAATATATAAAGGGTGAGTGCAAGGAGGATGGATCCAGGCTCTTCTCAGTGATGGGCAGTGATAGGACAAGGGTCAATGGGTACAAGCTGGAACATAGAAAGTTCCGTCTGGATATAAGGAGGAACTTTTTCACCATGAGGGTGACAGATCACTGGGACAGGCTGCCCAGAGAGGTTGTGGAATCTCCTTCTCTGGAGACATTCAAGACCAATCTGGGCACGTTCCTGGTGATTTCATCTAGGTAATCCTGTTGGGCAGGGGTGTTTGGACTAGATGATCTTTCGAGGTCCCTTCCAACTCCTAATGTTCTGTGATTCTGTGATTCTGCTAGACCAGCCTCCATGTGTGGAGAATCAAAAGAGGGTTTGGTCCCTTGGACTTCAGGAGAAAAACTGGCATTGAGTTACTACTAATTTGGGCAAATTTATCCTTTTCACAACCTTTCTGAGTGATGGCTACTCTCACATCAGCACTGAACCTGTGAGTATAAGAAGGTGAGATATGCTTGCCCCAGCCATGGCAGCAATGGAGAGATCATCCAAAGTGGAAATCAGCCCTTTTCCACAGGAGATTCCACCTTTGCTCTAAGCACAATATTTATGACAGGTTGTAGGACTTCTGTGGATCCACTGAAGAGTTGTCCCTAAATTTACTGTTCCAAAAAGCTGATTCTATCTTTGTGGAAACATATCAGTTCTGCTGACTGGGGCTGGGGAGGGCGGGAGGTGGGCTGGGTGGGTTAAGACATATAAAAAAAAAGACATAGAATTCCATGCTGGTGGAGAATTTATGATATTTCTTTCACATGACAGGATTGTGTGGTTTGACCAGCTTTACGTAGAATAACTGCACCAAAACTTGGAGGTCCCATAAAGACAGAGATGGCTTAATTTTTTGTCTACAATACAAAATTATGTTTTTCAATATCAACATAACTATATATGTATAGTTATACAGTAGCTTCTAACACAGATGCTTTATGACTGCTTTCAATCAGAAAAGTGGCCCATAGCAGATGGAATATGCCTAACCATTTCCAAAACCATGGAGTTTTATTGTCTTAGGCAAAACAAATTTTGAACAATGAGGAGGGAAACTGAAACCTTTCTTTAACATATATAATGACAAAATGGCCAAGCTATTTATATAAAATACTGTTTAAAGCATCTATAGATCTAAGACCTGTACTAGCAGAGATCATATTCAGCCCAGGATAAGTGCTTGTGTGAGAGTTTCTTATTGCTGGAAAGAGAGGCCCATAATGGAAGTGGTGACAGACCTTAAATTAGTGCAGTGCTACTGTACAATAATGTGTATTCTTGGTGCCATATGGTTATGATATGCAGACATTTTCCTATGCTGATTATAAATTTGGACTGTCTGGCAGACATTACAGAAGGGAAAGAAATCATTGATCACTTTATCCATCTACTCTGGGTCAGGGAGAGATCATTCCTGACAGTCTCAATGTCTGGTTTTGAATTCTTTGGACTGCTGTAGCGACCAAAGTCCCTAGGCAGGTCAGTGTCCCCTTGCTCTGTACATTACACATCATGGGGAAAGCTGCCTGATTGGAACATTCAGAGCAGTTAACATGCAGATGTACTCAGTAGTACAGTAGGAAGTGAAGCTAAGGTGACACCACACTTAATGAAAAGGCTACAGATTCTTAGCTATTGCTGTTTGCTTTTGGTTCTTTTATTCCAACCCAACTATCTTGGCTTGTTTACCAGGTCCCCTTACCTGGCTGAAGTTTCACTAGCAGCTCCCCATGAAGAAATTCACAGGGGGATGTTCTGGAAACAAGAACCATCACAGGCAAGCTGAAGTCATTTTTCTGAGAAGCAAACAAGGCAGTACCACAGGAAAAGCGGTGGAAAGGCAACATTATGCGACAGAAGAGTGTTTAAAATATATGTAGAGATGTGAAAGGCTTCAACATACAAAATTACTGAAAATTTGTCTTAGCCATAAAACAGACCTGCAGTAGAAATCTCACCATGAGTGGAAACTCATGCCATTAAGTTCAGACTCTATATGTTACACAGCACTGTGCCATGGTGACCTGTCACTGCGTTTTTCTCAGCAGGGCTTATTAGCTTGGGCACAGGACTGTCTGATGTGGGAACAGTGCATCAGATGTGAACTGGCTTGAGTCCAGGCAGCTCAGTGCATCTATGTATCACACGCCCCAGCACACCAGCTCTGGGATTAGCTTGGACAGATCTCACTTGGGTCTGTTTTAATTGGTCCATAAATGATAAGAAGCCCTCATTGCTTCCCTTATCCAACTAATCTCCAGTTTAATAAGGGAAGTTCCTTCTGATGATCAGACAGACCCTTTTCCTTTTTAAAAAAATATTTCATCCTAGTATAAATTAATTGCCTTCCAAAACCAGAGCAGAGTCCTTTGAAAAAGAGACATCCTGGCAAGCCAAGCCACCATGTGTTTTGTTGCCATTTGAGGGGACTCACACTGAAATCCCAGCCTCTGTTGCCTTTCTCCTGCTAAGGAAGAAGTACCTCATATCACAAACCAGCAGCCCCTTCAGGCAATTGCCATTTAAAGAGTGGCATTGATGGACTCTGTAAGGAGTCCTATTCAGTGCTCTCTAGCTGGCAGCATGATGTCAGTGATGTGGGCGGCAAACCCCTGAATTTGCTTTGATGGTATTTGTGCTCTTTTTTTTTTCATTTTTCACGAATGAGTGATTCATTTCTTTGAAACAATGTGTTTGGAAAGCCTGCCCCGCTAAGGAATTGTCTACGCAGTGGGGGAGGCTTGGTACATTGTATGTCCTCATGGAAGTACCAACAGGGGTTGTGCCAGATCCCCAGTGCAAGAGGTAACAGGGATGCTTGTATCAAAGCCAAAGCTTCATGAATCAAAGGCGCTGACTCTCGAGCACAAGTGCCAGCATTCGGCCAGATAACCGAGCCCGTGCCAATTTCGGGTGAGAGGAATGCCCCAGACTAATCCTGTGGATTCAAAGAAACGCAACATAATCAATTTTAAGTAGCCCACAGCCCCAAGAGTCTTCTTTTCATTTACAGATGTTAAATGACTGTGATGATGCAGTCTCGTTTCCCAAATAAGAAAAAGCAGAACACTTTTTTGCACCATTTTCTACTGAAAACTGGTGTTACCTTGGGTGGCTTGTTTTAAAATGTAAGGAGGTGGGGGAAGCAGCACTTGAAGAAGGAGCTGTGGTTGTCAAATCACATGTTTTGCAAGTGGACCAAAAGAAAAGCAAATGTTTTTGCAGCAGGTGATTGAGAAAGATTTTGGCCATTGTGAGGGCTGTTGAATAATTCTGTGCCATCTTCAGTAGCAAGTACCTGACACTTGACACTCACTAGCAGGTGATTCAGGCTGCTCAGATGTGGCTGTCTAAGGCAAAATACTACAAGCAATGGAGAGAATAAGGCACCCATGAAAAATCATTAAATATCCTGCATGCAGAATGGACCTGGAGGCAGCATTAGATTAAACTGTAGAAGCACAGTCACATCTGTGCACCTGTCACTCTCTGTCGATTTAGTTCCTGAATTGGGATGAAAATTATGTGCCTGTGTTCACTCAGAAAGAACATGTGGAATCCCCTTCTGCTCAGAGGTGTGTAATCAAGCATTTCCCATTCTCTTAGAAAGGTAGGTGAAAGACAAGGTGACAGACCAAGTTTTGCATAGCTTTCTTATGATTCTAAAAGGGAGTGTGGACATAGCTTTGTATCTTTGGACAAACACAAGGAGTTTAATTAATTTAAGTTAGTGGTTCATATGTAAAATACTCATTGCAACAGCCAGTCCTTACCCTAAAGAAACAACAGGTTTCTCCTCTCAACAATCTCTGCAAAGGGTCATCCCACAGGAAAGCTGATCACCTGACTCCACAGTACAACTGATCTCTAATTCAAGTGTTCTATCCCGAAGAGTAAGACAGAGGACTTCCCATCAGCCGATTCCAATGCCATCATGTATCTAACCGGTGTTTTCTCAACCTTTTGCATAGCAGTAAACTGCTCAGAGTACTTGCTCAGGAAGTGGAAGTCCTTCCTCTCTCTTCTTCTGAGGTTTGAATCCTGAAATCCTACATCACAGAAAAATCCTTTAACCCAAAACTGGGATATTCTGTATTGGATTCATGCCACCTGTTAAGAAGGGGTGGTTGTCTTAAACTCAAGATTAATTTGCTTTAGTTTTGTTAAACTCACCCTGAATAGAAACGGATGTGTATGCACTTTACAGCACAACCACAGAGCCTGATCCTAATCATTATTACAATGGCCAAGTACAGAAACCTAAAATTCAGTAAGTTGGTGCTCAAATTCAATCTCTGCAACACAGGATGAAATCCATGAGCTTAGCCACAGAAACACTGAATTTAATGTACTCTCCAGTCACACAAAAGCAGAAAACACCCTGTTCTCCTCCTCCCTGCAGAAGACAACATGCAAGAAGATGCTATCCACAACAGCTGCAGTGCTTTAGTTTTCCAACTTGGTTTGCTCATTCATTTCCTTCAGCTCAACAGTGCTCAATAAAAATAGAGAAAACACTGTTCTTGTTAAACTTTCAGAACTAGCTCCCCATTTGTCCTGCAGTTATGTGCACACCACATAATGAGTAAAGACAAGGAAATGCTTTGAAATCAGACCCTTTTCTTATTTTTTGGCTCTGGAACTTGGTATTCCATATGTACTGAGTAGATTTTTTTTCCTTCTGGCTTTGACAATAAATGCCATTGCAAGTTTGAGAAACTTGCCTGGTTGAAAATGTTGTCAAAATGGCATATACAAAAATTCACTTCCTGACAATCATTTTAGTTGGATATCCTCAACCAGTCCCCTTTACTTACTTACAAAGTCATTTTGTATTCTTTAATGTGGGGAGCATTGAGTTTTTGAGTTCAAATGTTATAGATATTATTTTGAAGAGGAAATTACAGGAGGAATATCCTTTGAAGAGGGAATGTTCCCAGAATCATGCTATTGCATGCTTTATTCATATTTTTGAAGAAAAGAAAAAATCAGGTCTTTTGCAGAGCAGAAATTCTGAAAAAAATCAACCAAAATTTTTACCTTAATGATACTGACTTAGAATGTTAAATAATAACTATCAAACATTTAATGCTTACCTTTATATAAGCCAGTTTATATTACATCTGTGATAGTCTATTGACATTATGAAATCAAAAGCAGAGTTTTTTATTTAAATAGACATATATAAATGTATATATGCCAGCATTGCCAGATTCCTAACAAATGTCTTGGTTTTCATGGAACTGCATTTCTTGGTGCAAGTGAGCTTAGCTCAAAAATTTTCAACAAACTCAACTTACACATAAAGGAAGAGACAACTGAGGCTGTGATATTCAAAGCTCTAGAGGAAATGAAAAGCATATGAATCTTATTGAAAATTACCATGATTTGGGTACCACACTCCCAGAGGATCCTTTGAAAATCATGAAAGGGTGTGATTTCTCAACAAAATATGCACTCATTACCTATTACTTGTTAAAAATGAAGTGTCTCAGGCACATGTTTAGGAAAATTTGAAGCACTGTCTTTAACTTCTAAGTAGTTGTGGAACAGTTTTGGAGTTTTTTTATCCTGACAGATAGCAGGACTTTCAGTTACTGTCATATGCTGTTCTTGGTGGCTTTTGGATTTCTGTTATACACTTGTATCTCAAAAAAACCCAGAAACAAAACCAAGAAAAACAAATATCTTGCACTAACAAACCACCATGCAAAACAGAAAATACTTTAGGATTTTATTTAAAATCTGTGAAATACTTTGAAATTTCATTTGAAACCTAGAAAGGGATGTTAAATCATCAAATGAGATTCCCTGCATTAATATAACTGATTGCAATTCAGTCTAAACTTCAGTTGTGTCTCCGTGCGTACCAACTTCACAAACACAAAACTTCCCACTGCACTTTTATTCACAGGCTTGTCAATCAGGTGCTCACCGTTCCTTTAAAGTTTAAGCCTTATTAACCTACACACTGGATTTGACTGATGATAGGCCACAACAAACAAAGAGCACCAACTCTCAGGTTCCAAATCCTGTCATCCTAGTTCAGAGGGTCCCTGCAAACCCCCTGGAAGAGATGAAAGGATCACTCAAATGTCTGATTATTCAAACACACAAGCAATGAGGGCACATTGTGGAGGAAAAAAAAAAAAAAGAGTTAGCAGAGTCCCCTGCTGATTGAGATATCTTCTAAAAAAAATAACTCACTGCTGATCTTTGCACACAGATAGCACTGGTTTCTAGCCCAGGTCTTCACAGGCTATGTCAAATGCACACTGGGAACACCATGTGCAAGATCTGGATTGAACATATATTTGGCAATTATTGTTAAATTGAAATCACCCCATGCCAGTGTTGCCCAGATATGATAGGAAGCCAACGTGTTTGAAGAGGAACCAAAAAATTACCACAATTGTAGCAAGAAGAATTTTTATTTCAGTCATTTTCATATGCAATTCCATAGTTAAGAACATTGGTAGGCAAATACTTATGCCCCACATTGATATATAACAGATTACTTTATTCTGCTTATTAATGGCTTGGCATGTTGAGTAAATGCAACTCCTGCTGACTAAGCCTCACTATATTTATCAGTATTTTCATTACTTATAATTAATATTACAGCATTGCTTAGAGACCCCAGTCAGGCATAGGATCCTACACTTGAAAAGTAATGGTCCTTTCATGTTCTAAAGAACGAATCTAAATAATAATTATATAAAGTAGAAGGGGCAGGGGGGAAAGAAGTGAAAGATAACGTTAGTGAATAAATCTGGAAGGCTTTTCTGGTTTGCTTTTTTTTTTTTTTTAATAAATCTGTACTTTATTATGAGAAGTGTGAAGAGCACAAGAAGCAAAAAGGGCCAGTGACCACCAAGATGGGTTAAAAAATATAAAGTGACCTCAAGTTTTCCCAAAAATATTCTCTTCTATTCCTACTTTCCTGCTTTATTTGATTTTAGTTTTCTCCTAAATAAAAAATGGTAACTGCGGGATACAGACTGTTGATCCTGCATTCCAAGTGTTCAGCTTATGACCATGATGGCTTGTTAGCTTCCTACTGAGCTATCTACCAGTTAGTAAAATGTAAATGACACAACAAACAGAGCTGATGAGGTGGTCAGGTCATAAGCACAACAATTTTATACAGTATATTTTGAGAAGGGGGAAACAAGTGCAGGCTATAGTTAAATAGTTCACAGAGCAAGTGTCAACAGTTCTTTTATTCTGTGTAGCAAAGCAAACTTTTATTTTTCTGGGTAAAAAAAAGGGTATAACAAACTGATGAGTGAAATATTTTGTCCCTGAAAAACTAATTTTCCACCCCAAAGCGTCAGATTCAAAATACAGCTGGCTACACTGACATGTGTCTGGACAATGCATTCAAACATATGGAAAGAAATGAGGGTGATAAGAGAACAACAAACACAACTATCTCATTGGGTCATGACTTGCTCTTAAGTCCCACTTAAACAGCATTAAGTCTTCTTTCTGAGTCATATTGGTATAAACTAGATGATTTAAGAATTTTTATTTTACTTTGTATGATGCTCAATCAATTCTCAAAGCTACAAAAATGTATGTTTTGTACTTGACTTTGTGTCTGTCATTCCCTAAGGCTGATCATTTCTTTAGAAAATTATAACACTAAGATTTTCATCTGGTCTCCATGTCAGCTATGTCTTAATACTTCTATCCTTTAAGAAGATTCCTGCTCATTCAATAAGCATGTTAAATAAGGGGTAAATGTATGAATAAACTTGTTCTTATATGATTCAGAAAGCTCACAGCAAAAAACCAACCAAGCATATACAAGTAATACGCTGTTCCTCTGGGAATACAATACTTGTACCATAGCTTTGGCATTATGTTGCAGTGTTGGACTGAGCCTGAGAGATGAATGTAAAAGATAAAGAAGCATTGTAAGGTCAGTGACTGAGCTCCTCTTTTTGCTAATCGGCTTCCCTTGTTATCCATCTAATTTACTAGAAGGTTAACCTTTTCACTACTGCTAGGAACTAGCTACAATTTTCTATGAAATGCTCATGGTCACAAACTAAACTTATTTCTGTCTATACAACTCTTCAACAGCAAGTGATACTGCAAAAAATATAAAAATCAGCAACTCAGCAACATTCTTCCTTCCAAAGAGCATTGAAATGCAAATAGATTTACATGAAAAGAGGTACCACGCCTTCATAGGTAAAATATTTCACAGAGATAGAGAGCTCCCAAGGCCATAGAAGGAATGCCAGCGTCACACATTAATTAAGAAAATATTTAAGATGAGCTCAAGGAATTTTCCAAGGAAACATATTTCTGTTCTTTAAAACTTTACATGGAGACTTGAAGAATACCTTCTCCAAATTAATTTTAAAGATTAAAACATAGAATATTTGATTCCAGTATTTTTAAAATGTAATTATTCTTTTTCCAGGTTAAAATTATCACAAAAGTCAGGAAAAAAGCTCAATAGCTGTATTTAAGAGAATAAAAACTAATTATGTATTCACAAACATTTATGAGGATATTCTTTCTTCTTGGATCAAACGAAACATGTAAATTGGTTGGAAAAAAAATATGTCGTAGTGCAAAATTTGGTTCCTTTTAAGCTATGTCCTATATCTCAAGAGGTAGAATGAAAGAAAAATTTGAATCAGGATGGATAATCCAAAAATGATTGGTTTTTTCTGTAACTGGAAGATTGAGGTTGAGTATTTGGTTCCAACAGGAGTATTTGTTTCCAACAGAAGTATTTGTGTGACTTTGGCCCACACACTTCCTTCCATTCACCTGTCCTGAAAGGTGAAAAGTGTTAAAGGACCTAGATAGATCTCAGAGAGCATAATTCAAAGGAATCAGTGATTGAGCATGCACAGCAGAACACCTCAAAGTCCTCCAATGTAATGAGATGAGTGACTACATACCCATTAGGGAATGCTGGTCCTAGGAGAAGAATAGGTCCTAAATTTCAATAGAGGACTTTGCAGAAAGAATACATTCATTAGATGTACCTTGGCCATGGCTAATTTACATAGCCAGCATAAACTGCAATCTCTTTGCCCTATGATTTCTTGTTTTAGTGAAGTTGGTGTATAAAGGGTATCCTTCACTCAAAAGGTCTCTGGTCATCCCAGTGATTAGTGGGACCCTCCTGATATCTCTTGCCACAGAGGATTAGTCTAGAGATTAATATCCTAACAAATGAGCTTTGTAGAATCTATAGTCACGGAAGAGAGGAATGGAAGTACCTATTTCAGAAAGACTGGGAGAAATGTCTGTATTTGTCATTTCTCAATATATATATCAATGTAGAATGTTAGGGAGAAGAAGTTATGAAAACATTTAAACTGTAGTGAAGCAGAGCGGCAAATGAGTATGAGAATTCAGATCAACAGTGTTTACGTAGCATATTAAGGAAATTCAGCTTTAAAGGGGAAACGATTGATGCAATGAAAAAAAAGAAAAAGAAAGAAAAAAAACCCAAATCATCAGTGGTATTTCCAGAATGAAAATTCGACTTTCAAAGTTCTAAAAATGTGATAATTACACTGATAAAGATAATAGCAGTTCTTCAATCCAAAAAGATCTCTTTTGTAGGAGAATCAGTATATGATATTCTTAGTGATGAAAAAAGAAAGTTGACAATTTTTTCTGAAAATGGTAACAAACCATTGGACTTTATTCATGCCATTGGTGAATCTTGTATCCTTAATCTATTCACCTTCACCTTCTGTATGGCTTTTGGTTCTTACTATAATACAAATAATCTGTTAGCTGCAGCTCTGAGAAAAAAAAAATTCTTTAGACCAGCCCTGGTTTTAATTATTCTTCTTAGAACTTTATAAAATAGTGGTGAAAAGAACTATTCTCTCCTTTAATTTCATAGAATCATAGAATCATAAAATGTTTAGGGTTGGAAGAAACCTTAAAGATCACCAAGTTCCAACCTGCTGCCATGGGCTGGGACACCTCTCAGTAGATCAGGTTGCCCAAAGCCCCATCCAACATGACCCTGAATGCTGCCAGGGAGGGGGCAGCCACAGCTTCTCTGGGTAGCATGTGCCAATGACTCACCACCCTCACAGGGAAGGATTTCTTCCAAGTATCCAATCTAAATTGGACACAATACTCCAGGAGGGGTCTCACAAGGGCAGAGTAGAGAGGGAGAATCACCTCCCTCAACCTGCTGGCCAGAGTCCTTTTGATGCAGCACAGGATATGGTTGTCTTTCTGGGCTGTGAGTGTGCACTGTCAGCTCATGTCGAGCTTCTTGTTTACCAGCACAACCAAATCCTTCTCTGCTGGGCTGTTCTCTATCTCATCATCTCCCAGCCTGTATTGGTGACAAGGATTGCCCTGATCCAGGTGCAGGACCTTGCACATGGCTTTGTTGAACCTCGTGAGGTTCACATGGACCCACTTCTCCACATTATCCAAGTAATCAAATGAGTAGTTAGTTAGTAGTAATAGACCTATTATTTTTGAAAGTCAATTAACCATTAAGAGTATAAAATGTAGAAGAAAAACTAAGTATTTCTGATTTTGTATGAAATGGGGAAGAGATTAGTTAAGCAGAGGAAATTAGAAAGATATTTGGAATAGTTTTCAAAGGAGACAAAAGGGAAGATTAGAAAAAAATTGCAGTAAAGTGTTCAGAAGCTTCAGTTTAGGAATTTAGTATTCAATCATTGAATTACAGACTGGTTTGAGTTTGAAAGGACCTCAAAGCCCATCTAGTTCCCACTCCCTGCCATGGGCAGGGACACCCTCCACTAACCCAGGTTGCCCAAAGCCCCATCCAACCTGGCCTTGAACACTGCCAGGGCAGAGACAGCCACAGCTTCTCTGGGCAGCCTGTGCCAGGGCCTCACCACCCTCACAAGGAACGGTTTATTCCTTATATCTAATCTAAATCTACCCTCTTTCATCTTAAAGTCATTATCCACTCTCTTATCAGTACACTCCCTGATAAATGGTCCCTATTCAACTTTCTTATAGGGACTGGAAGGCTGCAATAAGGTCTCCCTGGAACTTTCTGTTCTCCAGACTGAACAAGCCCAATTTTCTCAGACTGTCTTCGCAAAAGAGGTGCTTTCAGACCCCTGATCATATCTGTGACCTTCCTCTGGACTCGCTCCAACAGCTCCATATCTGTCTTGTACTAGGTATCCCACAGCTGGACACAGTACTGCAGGTAGGTACTCACCAGAGCAGAGTAGAGGACCAGAATCACTTCCCTTGACCTTCATCCCAACTTGTGCTTGATGCAGCCCAGGGAATGGTTGGCTTTCTGGATGCAGGTGGAACTGGCTTGTTCATGTTGAGCAATGTTGAGTCATGTTATGGCTTCTCTCAACCCATCTGTGCCCAGCCTGTAGTTGTGCTTGGGATTGCCATGATCCAAGTGCAGGACCTTGAACCTGGCTTTGTTGAACTTCATGAGTTTCACATTGGCCCATTGTCTCCAACCTGTCAAAGTCCCTCTGGATGGCATCTCTTCCCTTCAGTGTGTTGACTGTGCTACACAGGCTGGTGTTATTAGTAAACTTGTTGAGGGTGCACTGTCTATATCTCTGACAAAGATGTTAAACAGTTCTTGTCCGATTACCAACCCTTGAGGAACACGACTTGTCAATGGTCTCAATTTTGACATTGAGCCATTGACCACAATTCTTTCAGTGTGACCATCTAGCCAATTCCTTGTCCACTCAGCAGTCCATCTGTCAAATCTATGTCTCTCCAACTAAGAGAAAAGGATGTTGAACAACAGGACATTGTTAAATTCTTTTCAGAAATCTGGGTAGATTGTGTCAGGTCTCTTATTCACCAAAGCTGTAACCCCATCATAGAAGGCCACCAAATTTGTCAGCGAATCCATGCTGATGGTCACTGAACACCTGTTTATTTTCCATGTGCCTGAGCATAGTTTTAGGAGGATCTTCCCCATGATCTCGCCAAAGAGGTGAGATTGACCAGTCTGTAGTTCCACAGGTCTTCCTTTTTTTTCCCCTTTTAAGAACATGGTTTTTGCTTCTCCTTTTCCAGCCAGCAGGAACTTCACCAGAGAGCCGCAGCTTCTCAAATATGATGGAGAGTGACCTAGCCAGTTAATCTGTTCCCAGGCTTCACAAACCCAACCCTTGTACCTTCTGAGTAAAAAATTAAATTTAATTAAAATTAAAATTATAAGAAAGAGTTTTGTGGTCTTTTTATAGTCAAAAATTTACACTAGTTTTGAATTTTGGGATTCCAAAATGCAACATTTAGGGATAGGTTCTCATTTTAACCTTGGTACGTATTGCAGGTGCTTCACATATCTGGTACTGTGACTCATCATCTCAATTTGGATCCCCAACAGTTTAGCCTTACTATTTTGACTTAATGTTGGCATTTATTATAATCATGGATAATTATGTATAATTATCATTAAGACCTAATCCTCCTCAATTACACTGACATAAATTAGGCATAAGGCATAATTTAATCAAAATTAATGGATTTACGCCAGTGTAGAGCTGACACAAGGATAAAACCATATCTTACATCTTATTATGAAATATGGCATTCTAAATATGCCAGAACAAACCCATCTTCGAGGTAACTATTGTTCAGTTACATGAAATGTTTGTTATTCATTGCCTGTCATTGCCAACAAAATGGAGAAAATTAATTAATTCCAAAAATAAAAATTGCAAAGGAAGAACTGAAATCTGAAAGAATTTCAAATCTTGTACAGAAAAAAAAGTTAAGGTAATAAGGATGTATAAAAAGATTACTTGTGTTTAAACAAAAAAAAAAATCAAAGAAAAATGGATTCCCTTGGGCATTTTAAATGTATGTGATAGAAATACATCCAGATGCTAACTTTTCTAACTGACCAAGAGTGGCCTTACAGAGGCTCATTGGGGAAATGATCCTTTACAAAACATGGGATACAAAGCTTATGTTGTTGAAAGGAGAAGCATGTAATCAGCTAAAGAATTCCTGAGAAAGACCGAGGGCAGCAGATACTGAAACCTTGAACTTCCTTGCTTCAATGCATTTTTTGCATGCTTCCTGAAGAAAGGAGCAACCAAGGGAATTTATTAACTTTTAACTTAATTAGGCTGATGCCAAAAAATGTTCATTCCTGGGGTAGCCTATTTAGACATTGCAGCCTTCAAAATGTTGTAGCTCCACTCTAGGACTCCAGTGGAGGTTTTTTTTTTAAGAGACTATGTGAGCCTTTTTGTCTTCTAAATATAACACAAGAGAAGTTTTAAATGAGAATTGAAAGTGTACTTGGAACATATCTAAGGCTACAGGCAATGTGTTATATATATCTGTATATGTTTATTTGACACATTCTACAGAAATCTAAAATAAACCCTTACAAAATAATGCAACAATCAGTTCCTGTGATATCTGACTCTTTCTTTCTTTCTTTCTTTCTTTCTTTCTTTCTTTCTTTCTTTCTTTCTTTCTTTCTTTCTTTCTTTCTTTCTTTCTTTCTTTCTTTCTTTCTTTCTTTCTTTCTTCCTATTCATTGCTCTCCATGAGAGCATATGTAGCCTAATTGCATTTCCTGAGCAGCAATGCGGCAAACACATAGAGTAATGCTCTCACTTTTACTAGTATAAAACATTAAAAAAAAAATCAATTGGCTCTCATTGTGAAATGATTGAGTAAATAAAAGGGACATTATTTTAAACTTGTCTCCCACTTCATGCAAACAAACTATTTCTAGCAGAAGCAACAGCCTCTGAACATCTACACTAGCAGATGTGTGCAAAAGCACTCAGATGCCCAGTTTCCCCCTAAGCTACAACCTCTGTTTCATATAGTGCCTTCAGTGTCAATCAGCAAAGATGAGGAGATGATGCTGTCCCTGGCAATGGAAACCCAATGCTGCCATTACAGCCTGACAGAAGACATGAACTGTGCCTGACTGTGTACAGGGCTAAGAAAGAAAACAGGATTTTAGGAACTACTTTTCCAGCAAAAACAAGCTATAGTTGCATAACAATCACTGCACGCTAAACTATAATCAGATTAAATTTTATTCACTGGGTTGATTTAGAGTATCAGCATTGCAAAGTAGGTGGCAATGAGTCCTGTTGACAGAAAAAGTCTAATTCTCTAGCCTAATTCACCAGCTACTGGTGGTGAATTCATTGGACTACTTAAAATGTGTTTGAATGAAGAACAGACTAATTACAGTAAAGCTGCTAGACTTCCTCAAAGCCAGGGTCTAGAGCTTCAGGGCAAAATTTGTAATTAATAATTTCATTTTTATAATACATTCTTAAACCCATTCACAGGTACTCTCTGTTCCACCTCCTTTAAGACATAAACATTATACAGGAAACAAGACACAAATGAGGACATATGTCATAGTACTGGGATAATGATAAAAACCCGGGTAACTCCCATGTTATCATTCAGTTAGTGGAGTATGGGTTTTGATTATCATTCATGGTTAATGCTGCAGTCTTGTTACTGGTCTTGTATCCCCACTAGCAAATCTTACTGCTTGCCATCAGTGTTGCAGCCCTAGTAATAATGTCACCAGCTGCATATGCAGTCACTGAATCAATAGATTTAATCATCTTTATGGTTGCTCTTTCATTCTTCTTTATTGATTACAATACCAGAGAATAAAACAGCTGGGAATGAAATGACAGGGGACTATAGGAAAAAAAAACAACACAAGAAAACTTTGAAATTAAATAATTCTTCCAAAATGCTATCTCTGAAGAGTACTGATGCACCAGGTATTGCACTCAATTCAATTATTTGCCTAAAGGCCTCGGTAAAGTTTTATATATAATATATTTCAGCAAAGTCAAGATTAATTTCATTTTGGGAAAAATTAATATACATTATGATTTTTCTTAACTACAGAAAATAAATCACAGATAGGAAGTGAAAGGCTGAACAAACCAGCATACTTGAAGGACTAGAACCTTACTGTTAAATATCACTTGAATAATTCCTGAGTTCTTCTATATAGACTATTCTGAATTTGGACCTAGGTTCACAAAGTTAGAAGATGCCCACATTTAATTTACTCTTCGTTTAACTTATTTTTTAAACTTAACTCCTATGTTTTAGTCCTGGGAGGCCCTTTGCTCCAACTCCTTTACACAGCCCAGTTAGTAGGAAATCTTGAGGGCAGGACAGAATTATAATTTTCGGTTTCTGTCAGCATTACAATTCTATCCTTAGGGCAGAGGTGGGGGAAGAAGTAACCGATAACAACTAGAAAACAAACAGGGAAGATGTTGCACTGCAGGAGGAGTCTCAGCTTTGATAAGATCTGAATTACCTTTCGGCTAGGAGAACTTCTACAGTAATCCTTGCTTAGGGCTGTGTCTGAGCAAATAGGAGTCTGCTGGCAGTTTCAGGGGCTGTCAGGAAGTCCTAGGTTCAAATCCTTTAGAGTTTACCTAAGGAAGCTCTTATACAAGTTCACAGGAGTTTAAGCAGAGTAAAAGATTTCGAGAAGATACATGCACATACATAGAGTTATACACAGATTATATCCCTTGCAAAGGAAAGTGAAAGAATGAAATCTATTTTGATGTGCTGGAAGTCAAAACAGCTTCCTGCATGTGATTCATCCATCTTTGTTACATTACACAGAGCTGGATCAAAACAAGCTTTCACTTTTTTTTTTTTTCCAGGTTGAAATGTGGGCGTCAGGACTAAAAGAACAGTTTTCTCTCTCTTTTTTTTTCCCTAAACATTTTCCCCCCCTCTTCATTGGAAACTTAATGCTGTCAGCTGTCTCTGCCATCTTCCAGTATCAAGTTCTTTCTCTCCATCTGTGTTCATACTTTTTTTTAACTCTTAATCAGGTCCTGCCTTGTCTTTGTATAGGAATTCATCATCATATGGCACCAATTCAGACCTGTAACATGAATAAAGGTTGGTATTTATCATACCTGCTGTAAAGGAAGTGCCTTTAAAAAGAAAAGGAGCATGTAATTCTCTGCCCTTCACTTTCTCCTCAACCTTTCACCTTTTAATCAGTAGCCATAACCTGAGGAGATCTCACAATGGAAAGTTAATTATGAGGTCATGAAGATGAAAGCATCTGACTTGCATTTTCTAAAGGTACTTTACTTTTAAATTATCCTTGATTTACCTGCATAAAAGGAAAGGAAGTTCCCAAAGATTATTCTAAATGGACCAGACTTTCAGATGCCAGCATTTCCAAGTGGAAATGGAAATGCAACCCTCTGAAAATGTCCTTTGAATATTTCTAATGAAGGAGTCTTCCATTTACCAATATGGTCTGACTCATAAAACGGAGACATGTTAATGTACATGAGAGTATGGACTACTCAAGGGCAATACTCCAAGGGCACTCCGCAGCTGTAAGACTAGTGCATTACTAACAAGATGTCTGGTTGCATGTTCCCAGGGAACTAAGACCTCTGCAGAATTTAAGTGTTTTTACCTATCAGCTTTAAGAATCTGATATGTACTGCTGAGAACAGTAAGAAGAAGTATTTTGTAGAACACTGTCCCATTCTATGCTGTAAATTCCAGTCTTATTATGTCTTAATAATTGCATACATTGAAGGTAGCAGGAATAACAGCAGAAAAAATTATTTTGTTTCATAGGATGTAGTATTCAGAATGCTAAGATGGAAAGTTTGCTATTTGTATCACTGCAAATAGATATAGCATATTTAATTTTTCTATTGCATAAGGCTGAAGATACTCTGTTCAGATAGTCATTAATGCTAAAACACCAAAGAAAATCAAATAATTAAATACCATGTTAATTTTAGAGCTATCCAAACTGAAATACCAATTTTTTTATATATGGTTTATCCATTTGATCTAAACATTATTAAACTTGAAATTTATCCTCTTTGAGAATTGAGAACTTCTAGAGAGAAAGAGGGGCTCCATCAGACAAGAAGGGACAAGAGTACCTTTGCTAATGGGCCTATACATCTAGAGAGAAGACTTCTCAGCATGTGAGGGCCAAAGCATGAGAAGTAGAGGTAGAGAATAGAAAGACGCTGCCTGGGGGCCACTCACACTTTCCTGAAGAAAGCAGCATGACTAGAGAGCTATGTCCTCTGCAACTAACACATGAGCACTGGACAGGAAAGTGTCCCTTTCTTTTTGAGAATTTGATGTTTCTAATAGTGCCTTTCATTGACTTTTCATATGAATTACTAAGACCATATTTCCCTCTCAGATTATTAATAGTATTGAGATACCAGCTTTCTATGAAGTTGTTATTGGCACCACTGTTCTTCTAATATTGCTTTAAATTATGTCTACGTGGCTATTAATACCTCTTAAGTTGTTTTTGTTTCCCCTAAGGAATGAACAAAATATTTCTTTGGACTTTTAATGACAGTTAATGGCAGAGGATGAATGGAAAAAGACAGGTTATGACTTGAGTTGGCAAAAGATTAGTTATATATTGCTTCTACTGAGGTAGGGTTTGATTCCAAGAACTGAAATCGGTTAGTTGAAATATCAGCTCTTCCAGGAACAAGCCCAGAGTGTCTAGATTTGGTAAAGTAATCGTCTTTTTAGCAAGTTTTTACCACGAACTAGAAAAAGTTTTATGCAAAAGATTTTTCCTTATCATGCTATAAACCATGAGGTAAGCTGCAGAAAAGAAGCACAAAGCTTAAATGAGAGTCTCATGTCTCTGGCATTTCCTTGAAATGCCTTGAAACTGTCATTTGATAGCACTACCTCATATTCCCGTTCAGTAAAATGCAGATGCTGAGCGCACGCATGTGGTTGGAGAACTGTATCTGAAATACTATGTGAGGATCACAGAAGATTCAGAATACTGAAAAGATGAAAGAACTGCACAAAAATGATCATAATCTAGTTGATATACTTTGTTGTATAGTATTACAATTCCATGAAGAAACAGAATGATGAAACTAATTTTTCTTACAATATTATCAGTTCAGCTGTGACAGGAAGCCCTCTGGATACTATTCTCACAGGCTTCTTGTTCACATTTTCAGATAAAGGGAGTTTCTGATAGGTTTTGAAGTAAGGCTTGATTATTCAAACCAGAGTTTGCATGAATGAGCAATAGTGAGTTTATAATCTATGCAGCTGGTAATCCGTGCCTGTATCCCTCCAAACAGAAACAAGCCTCTTAAGTTCACCATGGAACTTGAATGTTTAGTAATTTAATAGGCTTAAGCTTTATTCCTTCAAGGTAATTGTGCAGTTACCTTTAATAAAATACACTCAACATTGCCAGCAAACATTCTAGATAAATGAACACAAGAAATGTTAGATGCAACTTTATTATAACTGTTAATCCTTGCTGGAAGGCTTCCTGGACTGTTTGAGGGTAGTGTTAGTGGTGATGATAAACTAATTTGCCATGGCTCTTAAGTTCATGTTATCTTTTCTTATCAGCCTAAGGCTAGGTCAGACAAAAAAAAAGAATTGGAAACATTTGCCAGAGATGGCAAAGTAGGTAATTCAAATGCCATTGGAAAGTGTCAATCCATCCTTGTATCCATAACAGATAGTTTAATGGCCCATTTACTTCTTCAAAGCAATCACATTTCCACCCATATCCTGATAAGGTGATATACCACAGGACAGTTGCCAGATTTATTTTTTTTTCCAAGCAAGACAAGTTTTCTCCAACACAGATCGAGCCGAAAGCAACACATGATTTGAGATATTTACCCTCATGTTTTCAGAACCACATAAAATTTTAAATGGTGGAAGTTAGTTTCACTTGTTTTGTTTGTTTGGCATTTTTAATTGTCTCAAGATAGTAAAGGTCATATAATATTATTATTATATTACTAAGACATAACATAGGAAACCACTACTTGTTCTTAAATCTTAGAATGTGTATTCAAATTAATGATAATGAAGTTGGTAAGTAAATATAAATGCCTTCACCCTGTGGTGTTTGCTAAATGCAGGACCTCTCAGATCTTCCACTATTTGCACTAGTCAACAATATAAAGGATCCCAATCAACAGGGGAGAAAAGAAGAAAAGGCCTGGAGAAGAGAAGGCCTGGAGAAAAGAAGACTGAGAGGGGATCTCATCAATGTTTATAAATATCTGAAGTGTGGGAGACAAAGGAGATGTCCAACCTCTGTTCAGTAGTGGTCACAAGTTGGACCACAGGAGCTTCCGCATTGATGTGAGGAAGAACTTCATGGTGAGGGTGACAGAGCACTGGAACAGGCTGCCCAGGGGGGTTGTGGAGTCTCCTTCTCTGGAGACATTCAAGACCTGTCTGGATGCCTGACCTGTGTGACCTGCTCTAGGGAACCTGCTTTGTCAGGGGGGTTGGACACAGTGATCTCACGAGGTCCCTTCCAACCCTTACAATTTTGTGATTCTGTGATTTCTGTGATTGATAAGCAATGAACTGATAAAATAAAACTAGGAAATTAAATAGAGAAAAACACCAGCTTTAATGAATTATGAAATGTTTTTATTTGCGTGCCTTGATCAAAGAACCTTTTCTTGCCTAGATGTATAATTGACATTTTTCTTTCCTAAAGATAATGCTCTGGTTTACAGTGGTCTCACCTTAAATATTGTATTCAGTGAAGGAGCCTGTCTGCAAGTAACGCCATCGTTTACTTACTTTTTGAGTGCAACCAAGGAAATACGAGACTAAATTTTATGGAAATCTTGACACATTGTATAAGGCACACAGAATAATTTGGAAAGAAATACTGACTGCAGGGTTTTATTTTGGGGTTTTTTGGGGGGGTTTTTTGGTTGGGATTTTTTTTTTTTTGTTAAAATGAGCATTACTTCATCCAAATGAAAGTATCATTGGCTTCCTTACTTCTCACATTTGTGTTTCCATTCAGAAATGATGTGGTGCTTTAAAATTCAGCTGCAAAAACATTGGAATTTTACATCAAAGTTTGTATATAAAATTCTTTAAGTTCAAATGTACAAATTGCTGGACCGCAATATGAGTAAATCCATCTCTTCCTACCATTGAGAAGGATATCTAATGCTGAGTGCAAGATTCCTGTGCCAACTGAAGACTACATCCTGAGGCCGCCTGTCTTTCTGGAAGGTTTTCTCTACTCCCTGAAAGGTCTTTGGCAGGAATTAATGGATGAAGTCTTAAGGCTTATGCTACACAGGAAGTCAGATGAGATGGTCCTAAAAGCCATGATGCTTTTAGTCTGGAAACATTCTTTTTAGAGAATGTTGCCTTTGAGAGAGAAAATGAAAAACCTCATTGCCTTTGCCACCTTCTCTCCCTAACACTTTAAGAAGCCTATCTGACTTTCAGAGAAGATTTGGGATGGTTTGGTGCTTTGGAAAAAATAATCATTTCCCCTTAGGGTTTTTTGTGACTCTACCAATAGTGAAAATTAAGACCTTATATTTTGGGGTTCTCTGCCCAAAGTTAATGAGTGAAACGAACACAGAGCTTCTCAGAGCTCAATAGGAAACAGCTCCTGCATTAAACAAATACTGTGGATAACAGGGAACAAGCACTCTTAATGTGCTGCAGGAGAGCTAGGGACTTACCCACATTTCATTGTGGAGTCTCCATCAGGATTAGAGAACTTTGTTCCTTTAATTAATACAAGGCAAAACTTTTACTCCATGGCTTCTCATCCTCTTCTGTCCCCTTTTTATTTCTTTTTAATGTTAGTTCTTTAACAAATCTCTCTTTTCAGGGACCAAAAGCTGATATGTTCTGGGGAAATGCCAGCAAGATGTTAAAGATTGGCACAACTAGCTACTGTCATTCTATCAAGACAATAGGATTTGAGGGAAAGGGGTAGAGTTCTCCATGCAGAATTTAGCTGCTTAATCCTCTCTTGTGGGCTGGCACAAAATCAACAAAAGAAAGAAACCAAATTACCCAGCTCTGCTTTGGCAGATTTAGCCACTGTCAGCAGGCCAGAAGTTAATTCCCTCATATTCTTGTTTGCCACCAACTACGGCAGGCCTTGCTGAGCCAGGTTTCCTCTGTAAATCTGTCAGCTGAAATGATGCACAGCATGAAGAAGGAGAGAAAGGACATGCAAAGAGTGTGGTCCTTTCGCCAAATCAAGTCCCCAGAAGTCAGGGACTGGCACTAGAACTACCTCTTTGCCTTCAGCCTGAGTGACATTTTTGACACAGGATGAGAAAGATTTATAATTTCTTAGACCGCCATCACACACACACACGCACACACATGCACACACACATGCACACACCCCCCCTTTCTTGCCAATAGTAAGGATTGTTGTTACATTAAGCTTTGTGTGTGGGAGCCTGTTTCCCTTCTGGCACTCGGCACAAGCTTCCAGCTGCTTAGCATCTTTCTGAGACTCAACAGTGTGTAGGGTATGATATGTTAATAATGAGGACTCCATAGTCATCAAGGCCAGTAAAATTGCAGTGAGGGTAGGAAATGCATCGTCAGTTTGCTCTGTCACAAATATTTACTGAGTAGTCACAGTGTTTGGTGCCTTTTAGCCTATGCCCAAACTAAGCTCTCAGGTAGATAATGTGACCTAGAGCAAATCAGGCTGCTGTGTGTCATCTATTGCTCTCCTCTTCCCTTAAAAACCAAGTAACTGTGAGAAGAGGTAAGTTAGGTGTAAAATATCTGTAGTAATATGCAAAAAAAAAAAAAAAGAATCACACTACTTTTGAGGATCTCATTATGAAACCCAAGATGGAAGGAGTTTCATGAAAATTTTCACTTTGGGATGTTTCTTTTACAGGATAGACAATCTCACAAGTGAAAGTGAGGAAATTAGGAAGAAAAATGTGATCTACCTAAAGTGAAGGATACCTTTTTATAAAAGATAATGGGTTTTACACGAAAATCACAAATATCCAGGGTTTTCACATATTCTTATCATGAAAATGGACATTCCCTTAAGTACTTAACAAAACACATTTCACAGAATGAGTAATCCTGCAAAAATCTGTGTGTGAAATTGTCAGACAGTCAAATTTTGTGTTAACAGTTCTGGTTGCCTTTTTTTCTATACTGGAAATAGCTTCTACTCACATTAGACCAGTATATGATACATGTGATGTACTATAACAACAGTGCATGTCTACAGCGTAAGCAGGGTAATTTAATGAGATCTGCTTAAGTTCTGATAATGTGTATGTTTCAGTTTATGTGTCACATGATTCTGCAGTATACTTAGAAATTTTTTATTTTTTTGCCTGTGTTGTGGCAAATTTTTAGACACTCCTCACAAAAGCTTAAGTTGATTGTAACAATTGGATGGGATGGAACGATAAATGAAGCATTGTTCTAATGTTTGGATTTCTTTCTTGACTTCAGCAAGCTACTTCTAGCTGTAATCATATCACCTTACATAAGTGCCAGACTTGGTAATTATCACTACTGAATCTAAGTATCAATGAGCAATTTCATACTATTCATGTATGCCAGATCTTGACAGAATCAATGGAGAAACTTGTTGCAATGGGCAGAAAATTAACACACACAAAAAAAGAATCTCCTCTATTTTGCTATTTCTAGCTCTAACCCAATACAGATGTTCATGTTAATAAAAACACTATGGAAATGTTTAATGGAAAATTACCATCGCTCCCAAGCAGGCTAACCTGGATAAAACCCAGGATGCTACCTAACAAAGACAAGTGCAAGATGACATACTTATGGAGAAACAATCAACTGTACAAATACAGGTTAGGGAATATTTAACAGATGAGGTTCCAGTTCTGTAGAAAAGGATGCAATCTATCACTTCATGTCATAAATTGTTATAACAGTCTTTCAGCACCAAAACTGGATTTCGGAGGGAGTTTAAAATGGAAGGGAAAGGGATCAGATCCAACTTTGGCCTTAGGTCTAAATCTAAACACTTCACTGAAACACCTGACCCAGAAGCAAAATCACTGTGCACTTACTCTGTAGCTAATGGAGAGAAATCAGCACTTCCAGAGAACAGGAAAGATTTGGATTTGACTTTGGAGATTTTCACTAGCTATCTCAATAAAGTATCTGGATTCAGATCTGGGAGTCTATTTTGATTTTTAGAAATTTCATTGATTTTTAGAAAGCTTGCAGCTTTGTCAGTTGCTTAAATAATTTAAGCCTATTTTTGAACTGTGCTTCTGAAATCATAAGCCAGCTTTCTATCTACACTAGTTCAAGTCCCAGAGAGAAGTCAGAGGAGGCATTTTCAAGACATTGAACATGTTTACCTCATGCCTATGACTGCAAAAGTTTTGATGGAAATCAATAAGGCAACTCAGGAATTGGAAACTATAAGGCTGCACTGCTGCACTGCCATGCTTGCTGAGATATTGAGGTTATTATGAAAAGACCTTGAAGTTACACAGCCTTATCAATAGCACCTTGCCAATGATATATAATGCTGAGAAGGGGCTCACCCAGGTGTGTGGTTTGCACTTCCCTACCTGATAGGCATACTTAACACCTGAAGAGCTTGTCCAAAGGAAGAATAGTCAATGCATATCCACTCTCAGAAAAGATTGTAATGGTCTCTTGAGCTTTATATCCATGGACATGCCTGTACCACTTACCCAGTTGGGATTCCCACTTAACAAAGACTTGGGAGGGAGTGTGGGGTATGTGTGAGAACTTAGTCTGGATATTTTATTTGAATTTTTACATAGATTAAGAAATGCTTCGGGGAAGTAAAGTAAAGCTGGTTCTCTCTGGAGAGCTGCCTGTGCTCTCATGGTCTAATCAATAGGAGTGCATGGGTCTAACTGAGAGCAAGTTTGGCTCCCATAGCTTGAAATCTATTTGAACTCTTAAAAAAATAGGTTTTAAAAAGGATTTCCTTCCTGTCAGCAAAAAGCCACAGACATCAGAGGAGCAGAGTCAACCACATGTGTGTTTCTTTTCATGCTTCCTAATCAGATGTAACGATTGCTCACACTGTATAGATAGTTTTTATTCAAGGATGTGCATTCCTGAGTCTTAGGAGCCTGCCAAGTGTAAAAGCAAACAGAACAAGCCACACATGAGGTGATGTATGCCCTAAGGCTTTCCTGACTGCATCAGGACTAGGGAAATCTAATGGAGTTCCTCTTCCACGCTGGCTGTCGTAAAGTCCTCAAGAGAAACCACAGCTGGCCTGTGTCCAGAAATCATCCTTTTATTGGGCTGGTAAGTTACTTTTCTGAGAGCACAGGAGAATGACAGCAGAAGGAAATGCACTTACAGGAGCTATAAATAGTTCTGTAAAAGACCTAACAAAGGTGTCATGGTGAAAGACTTAATCCACCATGCAGGATGCTGTTATTGACAGTGTGTCTCCAGCCTGTGATGGGAAAAGAAGGGAAGAAATGAAAATGTATATTAATAAACTGAATAAAAATTTTTACATAATAACCTCTTAATTAAAGAGTCCCCTTTTTCTAGGGCTGCGTATGCTACAGATACCGCAGCTTTTACAGATGCAACTAAGCCAGTTTAGGTTTAACCACTAAGTAGTAACAGCAATGCAAAGCTTAGTAGGAATGAAGGGCCTAACTTTTTACCCAATTTCTCAAACAAATTTTGCAGCTGTATGAAGCTCTATGTTATTACAGACAGACTGTAGATTATTATAACTTTACTTAATTAGACATGATCTGCAGTGAATTTATACCCTATGTATCAATATATCCTAATACTGTGATTTTAGGCAACTTGTAGCTTTGGTTTCTTAAGAAATCTAAAGAAATATATATATTCATTCCAGGGCTGAGAGTCAGAACTGGGATTTATTTGCATTCCTTTTTACTCATCTGTGATCTTAAATATAACATTTCCCTCTTTCTTTCCTCTTCTCTGGCAACTATCTTTGAAGGGCTAAGGTTGGTGCAGACACTGTTTTCCAGAAAATATTTGCATGATGCCTAACAAAATTGATCTTAATCTTGGTGACTTCAAATCAGCTTTTCCAGTTTAATTCCTGCTTCTGTCCAGGACTGTGCACACTGTTTCCCTACCGCATACACACACCCTCTAAAGTAAGATAAAAAATTTAATTTCATTCAGGCCTATGATTAATGTCAAAACTGCCATTAGTCATGACCTCCACATCAGAATCACAACTGTAATACAAATACTTTTCTTCAAAGTGGTGGGAAAAGGCTTCTCATGATTAATATCACATTACACTTTTTCTGCATGCTTTAGCTTTTGAGTGCCTTTGTAGTTCCATTTACTCTAAATAATTAAGAGTGACTGGTGATGGGCAGAAAAAATGACATCAGGTGTCTGAAATGAGAAGGCTGAGCTTGTGACATCACCAAAATCTTTCTCTGCCTTGTTTTTTTGGAGATATATGAAGACAGCAGTTCAGGAATATAAAATCTATTCTTCCTTCAGGAGGATATTAAAACTGTCTGTGCTACATGTTTGACTCAGCAAAACTGAGTAAGGAAAAAACGTGTAGATAAGATTCGCAGCATGAACTATTTAACCTGCAATAGACTAAAACTTATTTGTAAAAAATCTCAAATTTTAGGTTTAAAGAGTGTCAGATTCAGTTCAGCCTCACTTTACTGAGCTATAGCATTCTTCTACCTTTGAACAGTGGATCCTACTTTGTTCTCATGTGTTGGTTAGTTTTACTGAGATTGCCTGAAGTCACTGAAATACCAGTTGTTTAAGGCAGCACAATGAATATTATTCTTAAAATTATGACATCTGACATTGCACTGATTTCATAGAATCACAGACTGGTTTGGGTTGGAAAGGACCCTAAAGATCATGTAGTTCCAACCACTACAAGGGACAAGGACACTTTTTATCACAGCAGGTTGCTCAAAGCACCATCCTTGAACGTCTCCAGGGAGTAGGTATCCACAACTTTCTCAGAGCAACCTGTTCCAGAAGAAAACTTTCACGATAATAAAACCAGTGCCCTTTAGTACAGCTGTGGTGGTTTGACCCTGGCTGGAGGCCACATACCCATCAAAGTCACCCTATCACTTCCCTTCTTAGATGGTCAGGGTATGAAAATATATATTGAGAGGTTTAGGAGTTGAGATAAGGACAGGGAGAGATGATTCCACAATTAGGCCAACCAGACTCTTGCAGAAGCCACCCCTGAAGGCCGCCCATTCTCCACCAGAACCTTGCCCCACAAAATCTGTGTTATCTGTGTCTAGCCTACCTTCTATGTGTTGGTTGCAGTTTAAATCAGCCTTTCTTGAGCATAGATTTCAAAAAATACAGAGTAAAAATTTCCCTAACTCCTTGCAAAATTATTTCAGCTCATTATTTCTTTCCTCTGGAAATAAGCCATCAAATGCATCTGTTGTCATTTGTCTTTTCTGCAGAGACATCTCACTGAGTCTGGAGGTTATCCTGGTGCTTATTCTGTTCCTTTATTTGAACATAATGAGATCTTTGAGTTTTTCTCACATCTGAGGTGTGATTATTTCCATCTTGTTTACATTAGACCAGGGCCTTTGCCCCATGTTCAACTTCTTCACAATTTTTGAGACCTGAGGCAAAAAAAAATCACATTTTGAGCAAGCCTTTATTAGCTTTAATCACAGTATTATCCTGAACAACAGAAGTTTTGTTTCTTCTTTTTAAGATACTCCTACAGCTGAAAAATTGTTACAAAATCTGCAAAGTTTAACTCATCTTTTTAGCCAAATCTCTTAATTACTTCTAAGTCATAAGGTTGGTTAGTTTACCTGTTCAGTTTTTTATTCTTCATGGTTTCTCCACTTAAATCTCATATTCTATTTGGAAAAGGTTATTCATTCTACCACTGATTAGTAGGTTTTTCTTTGGAAGTTATTTCCTTTGCTTGGGATAAAACATCAAAGTAATTTCTGAGCCTTTAAGGATATCTCACTGTGTTCTGAAATTTAGTAATAAGCTTTCTAAGTTCTAAGCTTTCTTTATAAGTGTTCTGTTCTTAAACTGAAAATGATGCTTACTGATTTATTTTTGGTTATCTGTTAATGTAATTTAAATTAATTAAGTTTACCTAGGTTATTTTCTACAACTATCGGACCACTACTAATGTTAAGATAATAGAATATTTTTCAAAGTTCCATTAGACTTTGGCCAAGTGCTGTGTTGGCTGTTGAGACTATACTATTATTAGTAGAATATGTTTTCTAACATTTATCTGTGAAGTAGAACACCATAATGACTTACTTCTTACCAATATTTATCTTCCTGACAGTAACAAATCTGTTCCCATTTAAATCCCACCTTGGGAACCTACAGCATAACTGTAGTAATGAGAACACTTCCTTGCATTGAAAGAAAATCTGTCAAACCTAAGATATTTTGACATAAACACTTCAGGATCAGTGAACAAGCATACTTGTATAAAACTTTGTTTCATAAGGAATTTTTCTGACCAGTTCCACACACATCCCCCAGATAGATGATATAAACTGTAATCAAACACAGATCTTGCAAACGACAACCAGACAAATTACTAAGCAACTGGGAAACAAAGACTTGCTCCTCCTTCCAAAGAAACCAAGACAACATTTTATGCTAATTCAAGTGCTTTCTCTTCTTTGGACATTGGTCCTTTTGACTTGCCTGAAACATTTGGTAAAGGTAGAAACTATGTTGAGCCCAACTATAAAAAGTCAATGGCAAGTCCTTTTCCTATTCTCAGAGCTTCCACAGAACGAAACTGTGTCAAAACGCTAGAAACATTGTCTGAAGATAATTTGACAGTGTGGGACTGATAGTCACAAAGCAGTTTAATATTACACATACAAATATTCATGGTGTTGTGATCTAAAGTAGAAGGGGTGGGGAGGGGGTTGTATGCACATATATACATACACATATGATCTAGAGAGAGTCAGGACTTCAGGTCTTGTAAGAAGCAATGGGCTAATTCATCAGCATTTTTCCAACTGCCAAAAGAATATTCCTACAAGATGTGGCATGATTTGTTATGAGAAGTATGGCCTTATTGACTATCTCTGTAAATGAGAGATCGGGAATAATCTCTGACTCTGTGGTTGTTATTGTGTGTCTACATTGTTTAGAACTGGCTCTTTCACAGCCCTAACACTTCTAGAATCTTCTCTGGAGGAGAAGTCATGCTCCATGTAAAGAAGAAGCTTGAATGCATGGGTGTCCTGGTTCTGGCCAGGACAGTGTTAACTTTCTCAGGTAGCCAGCACAAGTGAGCTGAGTTAGCCCGGGGTTTTTTTCCACACCAGGTAACATCAAGCCACTATAAAAGGCACTGGTCAGAGAGAGGCACATGTTGGCTTGGTTCTGGGGTAGTTTGAGTGCTGTTGGGTTGGTCCTTGTATTGGTGCAGTGCTTTGTGTTACCATCTCGTTGGGTTGGTAAGGTGCTTGGTGTTATCACTGGATATGAATTCTGCCATGGGCTCTGTTATTGTTCCTCTCTTGTCAGTAAACTTGTGCTTGTCAGTAAACTGTCCTTATCCCAACCCATGAGTGGCACATGGTGTTCAGCCACTATCTGGGGCTGAACCACGAGAGCAGGCATAGAAAAAGACAACCTTGGTTTAACTGCAAGCTTCCAAACCTGCCTAAAACCAAAAGAGAAGCATATCAGAGATGGAAAAGTGGATGAATAACTATTAAAAATTACAAGGACATTGCCAGAGTGTGCAGAGATGTAGTCAGAAAAGCAAAAGCTCAACTTGAATTGCAGTTGGCCAGAAATGACTACAAGAAATAACTGGTATGTAAACAACAAGAAGAAACAGAAGGAAAATATTGGCCTGCTAGTAAAGAGGAGAGTTGAATTAGTTGTCAGCAGTGCTGAAAAGCCAGACGTTCTCAGCACTTTTTTCACCTATGTCCTTACCAGCACTGTTGGGCCCTAAGTCTTGGGAAGAAAAATCCAAGTTGGTGAAAATTCAGACCTGCTGTCAGTGGAGGAATAGTTGGCATGGAAGCTATTGCAAGAGTTTGACTCTATAAATTGATTGGCTCTGACAATACTCAAGAGGTATTAAGAGACCTAGCTGATGTAATTGCGAGCCCTAGCTCCAAAGTTTTTGAAGAGTCATGAAGAACAGGTCTCTCTAATGTCACCCCCATCTATAGAAAGGGATTAAAGGAGGATCCAGGAAAATTAAGGAACAAATCCTCTGCAGGCTATTGCAAGTGTAATGAAGGAAGTGGTTCAGAAAAGCCAACACAGATTAGCCAAGAGGAAATCATGCTGATCAAACAAACCTGATCACCTTCTACTGCAAAGTAACCTGCTTGATTGATGTGGGGTATCTACCCACACTGTAAACCTGAATTTCTCTAAGGCTGCCCATACGGTTTCCCACAGCTTCCTCCTAGAAAAAGCAATGCATTATGGTCTGGACAAGTGGTCCATGTGGTGGGTAGAGAACTGGCTGACAGGACACACCCAGAGCTTGGTGGTAAATAGCTCCTTTTCATATTGGCAACCTGTCACAAGTGAGGTTCCTCCAGGGATTGATACTGGGCTCAATACTGTTTAATATCTTTGTAAGTGATTTAGATGATGGGATCAAGTGTAACCTGATGAAGTTTCCTGATGATACCAAACTGAGTGGGGAAGTAGATACTTTGAAAAGGAGAGCTCCCATGCAGGAAGACCTGGATAGGTTGGAACAGTGTGTTAATTAAGAACTTTCTGAAGTTCAACAAGGAAAAGTGTAAGGTTTTGCACCTAATAAAACATAATCCAGAAGCGTAGTACAGACTGGGATCACCTTATTGGAGAGCAGCTCTGTGGAAATGGACCTGGGGGTCCCATTGGACAACAAGCTCGATATGACTGAAGAGTGTGTGCTACAAAGAAAGACAACACAATGCTTGGTTGCAGCACCAGCAGAGATAAAGAAATCATTATCCTACTCTACTCAGCACTTGTCAGGCCACACCTGGAACACTGTGTTCAGTTTTGGTCCCTGCTATACAAAAAAGTTGTGTACAGGCTGGAGAGGGTCCACAGAAGTGTCACCAGGATGACCAAAGGACTGGTGAAGGATGGGAAGCCTGCTGTATGAGGAAAAGCTCAGGGAATTAGACTTGTTTAACCTTGAGAAAAAAAAGTTTGGGGGAGATCTCATCATCACATTCCGATATTTAAAGGGTGACTACGAAGAAGACGAATAATCCCTTCTTAGAAGGAGTCACATGAAAAAGACAAGGAGTAACAGACCATATTACTCTTGCAGAAATTTGACTGCACACAAGAGGAAAATTTTTCACAATGAAAACCATCAGCCATTGGAATAATCTCCCCAGGGAAGTGCTGGATTCCCCAACATTGGAAACTTTTAAGATTCAGCTGGACAGGGTGCTGTGCCATCTTGTCTAGGTGGTGCTTTTGCACTGAAAGGTTGGACCAGAAGATCCTTGAGGTTCCTTTCAATCTGATGTTCTACGATTCTATGATACTGCCTTTAAATTTAGCAGTCTTTCTTTACATTTTGAAACCCCTATGTAGATTTGAGCCAGTCTGCACACTGGAGCAAGCTAACAGTCAAGTAGTGTGGGCTATCAAGAGTCCAAGACTTTGTCTGTGCACTGACAGTGCTATTTAGCAAAGTAGTATAGTTCTTGGCTCTCTGGTAGCTCAGATGCTTCTACTTCTATATCTCACTCCCTTTCATTAAAAATGTCCCTCCACTTAATGAAGCAGACTTGCCCCACGTATTTTAAAACTGTAAAACATCCTCAACTAGGTCCACAGTCTAAAGAAACTGGATCAGTTTTCATACTGAACAAGTATGTAAATTTGAGCACATTTTTACTTAAACTGATGGGTCAAGACATGGTTCCAAACCAGCAACGACCTTGTGGAAGAGGTCTCTAAGATGAGATCACTGACTCTATTGACATTTTAGAATGGCATTTTTATGCTTCTAAGTAGTCAGTAATACATTACTGTTCCACACTGATTCACAGAATGTTAGGAGTTGGAAGGGACCTTGAAAGATTATCTAGTCCAATTCCCCAACAGTTGCTGACTGACAACTGAAAAATATTATTTTCTACAGCCATATTCTACACTTACATGAGAAATGGTGAAGGTTATGGCATTTAGGAGAGGTTCTTGGTCACTGGAAGATAGCAAATGTCCCTGCTATCTTCTAGAAAGACATAAAGCATAACCTGACCAACAAATGGATCACCTTTACCTCAGTCCATAGAAAGGTGACAGAGAAAATAGTTCTGAAAAACATTTTCAGACATGAAGAACTAGAATATGCCTGAAACTTGATGTTATGGTTTTGCCCCAGTTGGCAGCCAAGCACCACACAGACGCTTGCTCACTCCCACACAGTGGAATGGGAGAGAGAATCAGAAAGTGAGTGAAAGTAAGAAAACTCAGGGGTTGAGATAAAGACAGTTTAATATGTAAAGCAAAAGCCACTCAAACAAGCAAAGTAAAACAAGGAATTAATTCACTTCTTCCCATCAGGAGATAGGTATTCAGCCATCTCCAAGAAAGCAGCTCTCCATCATTCGTACCAGAAGGTTGTGCTGTCATTCAACAAGATTTAGAGAGCTGGGCAGGGAGAGATTGAATGACATTGAACAAGGGCAAGTGTAGAGTATTGCATATGGGAAGAAACAGACCCAGGGACCAGGAAAGGTTGGGGACTGGCCTGTTGGAGAGCAGTGCAGGGACCTGGGGGTCCTGGGGGACAGAAGGGTGACCATGAGCCATCAATGTGGCCTTGTGGCCAGAAGGCCAAGGGACCTGGGGTGTATTAGAAGGGGGGTGGCTAGTAGGTCAAGAGAGGACCTCCTCCCCCTCTACTCTGCCCTTGTGAGACATCACCTGGAGTATTGCGACCAGTTCTGAGCCCCTCAGTTCCAGAAAGACACACAACTCCTTGAAAGAGTCCAGCGCAGGGCCACCAAGATGATTAAGTTACTGGAACACCTTCCTTTTGAGGAAAGGCTGAGGGAGCTGGGTCTCTTCAGTTTGGAGGAGACTGAGGGGTGACCTTATTAACGTTTATAAATATATAAAGGGTGAGAGTCAGGAGGATGGATCCAGGCTCTTCTCAGTGATGGCCAGTGATAGGACAAGGGGCAATGGGTCCAAGCTGGAACACAGAAAGTTTCATCCTAATATAATGAAGAACTTTTTCACTGTGAGGGTGACAGTTCACTTGAACAGGCTGCCCCGAGAGGTGGTGGAGTCTCCTCTGGAGACATTCCAGACCAATCTGGACATGTTCCTGTGTGATCTAATCTAGGTGATCCTGCTCGGTCGGGGGTTGGATTGGATGATTTTTCAAGATCCCTTCCAACTCCTAACATCCTGTGATTCTGTGATTCTGTGATTGTGCCAGAGCCAAGGCATCAGAACTTGATAGTTTATACAATTAAATTGGTGGAATAGTCCCCCACAGCGTTTTGGCCTTGGTAAACTGGTAGTTTCTGAATATACAGTTCAGAAGTCATCATTCCCAAAACACAGTTTGGACTCAGAGTGATAAAAACTGCTTAATACTACAGACACAACCAAATAATTTTGGTTGACTTCCAGACACCCTGTTTTATTATTTCTCTAACAGAGATATATAGTGTCTCTCATCTTCTGGACTTCTGGTAGCCAAATCTGAAGTTTGAGCTCAGATCACTTGCTGTGGCTTTCTATGATTTTCAAAATTTCTTTACCATGTGTATTCTAAGATTCAGTAGTGCACTCTCCAGCTTCTCCATCAGCCCCCTACAAATATGTCTTCAATAACTTGAGCTGTATTCTGACTTGAGGCTTTTGGAAAAAAAAACCACCACAAAACAAACTGGAAATGTGTCTGAATAGTTCTTTGCTGGGTGTCTGATTTTCAACAGACACTATGTATATATAGATAAATTAATATTTTTCTATAGCATTATACATATGTCAAATGTATAATATTTCACTTTTATGTTTCTCAAGATAGATATCAGTCCTTGTGAAAGTTACCTATTCAGAACTCAGTCATCTTGATGTTTATGTACATAATTCCCACTGTTTTTCATAGGCATCACGTGGCCCAAAACAACAGGATGATTGTTTTCCTGGATTGATTCCCCTGATTTTAATGAACTTATCCAGATTTACACTAGCATAACACAGAGCAGAAGTTGACCTCACAGTCTTTATCCAAGCTGTGTCTTAACCTACTAAGATTTTAGTCAATCCCTTTCAAATATAAAAAATGCACTTTATAATAAAAGTCATAAGATTTCAGAGCATGACCCCCAGCTTTAACAATTCAGAAGCTCACAGGGTCCTTCCCCTCTTTAAAGAATGAGGATAAATTCTGACAGCTGAATAAATATAAAGGGTCTAGTGTCAGTCTGAGGAAACAGGTTTTCATTTTGGCACAGATGACTTTGGTTCACAGGTTCTCAGTGGAAAGGGAAATCAGTGTCTACTTAACACAGGATTATTTGTTGTTCTGAACAGCCGACGGACAGAGAGAAATAATCCCTGCCCCACACTTACTACAGTACTAAACAGGCAGCAACTAAATAGAAAACTTTTTCATACCAAATGCAAAATGACAGATTCACCTCCTCCTACACATTCTCTTTTTCTCCTTGCTAGCCTCCCACACACACTTACACAGTATTATACCTTCCCTTATGCCGCCAAGGAAGCTCAGCTCGCTTGGCTGGTATAAGGTTGCAAGACAGTTTCTGTCTCACTGTGTACCTGTTAGTGATTTCTATGTAAATGTGACTTTTCTTACCATAGACAGGGGTAGGGGAGTGGTGTTTGGTTCTTTTGGGTTTTTCTGGTTTTGTTTGTTGGGCTTTTTTTAATAGGACTCTAAACAGAAATAATTCTACAATTATTATCTTAGTCTTTAGTCACTGTTTAAATATACATCTGTTATCTTTTCTATTAAAACTTTAGACATTATATTCAAGGAGTTGGTATTTATTTTCACCGTAAAGACATAGCAGCAGACACATTCTGTAAAAAAAAAACCTCTGTCCTTTTCTCATATAGAGAGAAATGCATATGAGAGAGAAAAATGGGTTTGAAAACTTAATACTAAAGGAGACTCTTCCTTCTTATGACTATTTCATTTCTTAGTATGCAAATGTTACCTTGTCCTCCTCCATCTCCCTGTGTCTAACAGAGAATATAGAGACAGAGCTTCAGCTGGCTGAGAGAGCTGGGGCTGTTCAGCCTGAAGAGAAGGCTGCAGGGAGATCTCATAGTGGCCTACCAATACCTCAAGGGGGCCTATAGGAAAGATGGGGAGGGACTATTTGCCAGTGCATGTGGCAATAAGACAAGGGGCAATGGTTTAAAACGAGACCAGGGCAGGTTTAGATTAGACATTAGGAAGTAGTTCTTCACCATGAGGGTGGTGAGGCACTGGAACAGGTTGCCCAGAGGTGGAGGCCCCATCCCTAGAGATATTCAAGGTCAGGCTTGATAAGGCTCTGAGCAATCTGGTTTAGTGCAAGATGTCCCTGCTCATTGCAGGGGAGTCGGACTAGATGGTCTTTGAAAGTCCCTTCTAACTGTGTTATTCTATGATTCTATGATAAATATACCCTCCTTCAGCTTGAAGGCATCACCCCTTGTCCTGTCACAACATACCTTTGTAAACTGTCCATCTCCATCCTTCCTGTAACCCCTTCAGGTACTGGAAGACGCAATAAGGTCTCACCGGAGCCTTGTCTTCTCCAGGCTGAACAAATCCAATTCTCTCAGCCTGTCTTCATAAGAGAGGGGCTCCAGTCCTCTGATCATCTTTGTGGCACTCCTCTGGACTCACTCCAACATGTCCATGTTGCAAACATTCATCTTGAGGAATGTACAAAAACCTACCTAATGTAAATTGTAGTAAATAAATCAGAATAGCTCATTAATTTCAGAAAAGATCCATGATATAGCCATGAACAATATGAAACAGAGAATGAATACATTATTTTCTACTGATTATTTGTTCAACTCCAGCCAGCACACATCATTCCAGATTTGCATTACGACAGAAAAATTAATATGAGTACAGTCACTCTTTCTTGTATCCTAAAGACTTCAGACCATGAAAAATATCTAGGAATGTGTGTGTTCTTTCCCACAACAGATGCTAAATAACAGCTTGTAAGTAAAAAAAGTGTTATCAAAGTCAGTGGTTCAAAAAATGCATGTGATTTTCTTCCTTTGAACACATTTAATATATTACAGAGTATTAAAAATTATAAAGGAGCGTTAAGCTATATATCAATCACAACTTTGATTATGCAGCAAGCAAAGGCTAGTAAAATGTTGACTCAATACAGAAGATTTTGATATATTTATCACTGCCTCCAAAACTTTACAAAGTATGATCTGAAGTATATCAAAGGCCATTGTATTCCTTTCACCGAATTCAGATAGCTCTGAACAGCTTCTCAATCACCAGCAGTGGTCTGATAAAATAGGACAATTCAACTCGGCTGTAAGTCAACCAGAGGGCTTCCCAGTAGATGCATAGCCACCCACAGCTGGAGTATAGCTGAAGGAAGGGTGCATGGCTAATGTTAATGAGACAAACAAGCAGAGTAATAGGAATGACATAATTGTTTATGCATGTTGAAATCCTTGTATGTTCTGGATCAACATATGGTATAAATATATGCTATAGAAAATAATCAGGTACATTTCACTACCAGACTGTATGAATGCTTACAGTCACCAAGACCTCCATGAAGTCCTAACAGGTTTTTTTTCCATTACTGGTCTTCACATTTCAGGTAATACACTTATACATCTCTATTGCTTTAGATAGTCTGGTGGGGTCATTGTATGCAAATAGAAGTCATGATGGGCCTCAGATTCAGTAACATTCTTGACAGTCCAACAAATCAATACTAGTCCTTGAATAGGGATGGCATTTTACATCACTAGGCTAAATGAAATAGCAAGAACTACATTTTGCTACAAAACACCCAGGAAAAACAATATCCTAAACAAAAAGAAAGTGTAAAATTTATTGGGAAATAAAAATATCATTGCCGTGATATTTTTAACTAGGTTTTCTTCAAAAGTTCAGGTTAATGAAAGAAAATAATTTATCTTTGTTTCTGTTTGGTTTTCTCATTAACATTTGAACATCCTGAACAGAGAAATAGAAACTTTACAAGACTTTTAAACCACACATGAATACAGAGTCAAAAAGAGAACCAGAATTCCATTTCAGTGCCCTGATAGCAAAAGAAGCGGCAGCAGAAGTTCATAATTCAGCAGACACCAGATACCCTACTGCAAGAGCCCAGTCAGTGGGAGATTTCAGAGTTTACAATGAACAATTCAACACAAATCCCATAGGAAGCCATGCTTCAATCAACCAAGATAGGTAAGTAGTTTGTGGAACTACTTATGTGATTTTTTGTTGCTTTTTTTTTTTTTGGTATCAATAGATCCATGTTCACACTCACATGTAGTATAGATTACTTAAATTTTATTTAGGGAAGGTAATAATTAAATACGTGGGAAAGTAGCTTCTACTTAGGAACACTTTACAAATATAGCAAATTGAAACCACAAAAAGAAAGCAATGCTTTTAGTCTTTCTACCTGTCATTAATATTTTATCAGGTATGATGCAGGATCTAGCACAGTACAACACAGCTCTGCAGTTCAGGACAAGAAGTGAGGATCAACTGGTGGTCTTCACCTAAAATGTTCATAAAGCAATTATTACAACATAAATATTGGATTGGATTGGATTTGACTCCAATTTCTTTTTTTTTTAATTTAAAAAGGTCAATTAAAAATAAATAGTCTGTTTAATTGCTGTAGAGAGAACCATATATATGTACCCTGGCAAAAATAGGATTGAACCTTAGTTTTAAAACATGAGTCTCTAAGTTTATGACATAGGAATTCAAGGAATTCAAACAAATTTTCTGTGGGATGTATGTAAGTTGATTTTTTTTTCTTTTTTAAATAGGTTTTCTGTCATATAAGTCGCAAAGTTCACTAACATAATAGCTAAGACATGTAATTCTGAATTACTATGAAATTCTTTCATAATATTTAACAAATAGTTTCTCAAATTTCTAACTAGGCTGGAGGTATCTTTGAAAAGAGTTTTATTAGAGCTAAAAGGCATCTCACCACCACCCACTACTACTTTCTTAGCTACTATTGTTTTTTATATGGGACTGCATTGTGTGAACCAGAAATCTGCAAGATGCCTAAAGTCACCCCAGTGTCTTCCAGAGCACAATGGTATACCTACTGCAACAAGTAATTAATCTTGGGCTCAAGATTTCCTGATGGGAGCCTATTGACCCCAGCACAATAGATGAAAGTATTTTATCCTGTGTGTTCCCCTACTGACCCCTTGTCACCTTTTTTCATGCACTGTCTGCTCTCATACCAAACCAAAGAATTCGTCCTTCACTCTGATATTTGGGGCCTGCTTGACCCTCTCTTGCTCTGTGGAAGCAGATTTCTTGATTTTGCTGAAGGAGATCATTCAGTAAGAAAAATCCAGAAAAGTTTTACCATAGACAGCAACAAAAATGAATGGGCTCAGAAGTTAAGTGTCAAGGATGCTGGGCTTTACTCACACCCCTGGTCCCATATGGCTTTAACAGGAGCCCTGGCATGTAGTAAGGATGTATGCCATCTATACATCCATTGGGCACACTTGGACACACCTAACTATGTGGAAGGGCATCAGTACAAGTGCTCAGAAATCATCGTGGTCCTTCTGGAATGGCTGCTGTAAGCTTGGAAAGTGAGCCTTTGAGCTGCCTGGTCTGAGAAATACTCACAAGGCTGGATTGGAAAATGGCACATTGCACCACAGTCCATCCTTCTGTACTAACACTAGTATCCAAATCACCTCTAGACTGGCCCAGAGGGTGCTCATGTAGGCAGTTAACACATGGATAATTTTGTCTATGAGTCCGCTCCTGGGTTAATGTACATTAAAAGGTTTAAATGCACATTAAATGGCTGCTCAGGGTGTTCTTGAATTCAGATCTCTATGAGGTGTTTCAGACAGGAAAGGAGATGCTAAAACACATTGTTAGTTACTGAGCATTGATAAAGTATTTTGTCTCCCTGAAACTTACAGTTAAAGAATTGGAGAAGGTGGACAGTAACTTATAGACCTCACTCAACTTATAACTACTGCCATTTTCAGCTCTTGGGATAACAGTTCAAAAGCTAAAGCTAGATCTAAGTTTAAAGAGTTGTTTCAGTCTCTCTCCTGTAGCAGCCATTACCCTCTGCTGTGAAAGCTGTGCTGTAAATCTTCAGGGTCCCTTGACACTCAGTGACAGCAGACCTCCAACTGTTACCCACAAGACACTTCAAAGGCCATCTTGGATAAATATGTGAAAACTGCCCTAAACTCTTACAGTAACTGTAGACCTAGAGTGAATATCCCCCTCCCCCATTCCCACCCATCAGGCTCCCATCTACTGTAATTGCTTCATCTCCTTACTCCTCTGCATCTGTCATTGGGAATACTTTCCAATGCAACGTATCCACTCCCCCACACAGGCTTGAAAGAGGGTGAAAAAGAAAACACTGACAAATGTTTCCCCTGCAGATAATCATATTGTCATTAGAGCCTTTAAACTACTCCAGTATCTTACATATTCAACTAATAAATGACCTTGGGCCCATATCCTCACTTCACTGAATTAAAATAACATTCTTGTTATCAATGGTAATCCTCTCATTTAGACCAGCTGCATATCTGGATTGCCTGAAGTCAGAGGAAGTTTGCTACTGATTTGATCAAAATGAGAACTTAAAGTCTGGATCTTCTTATTGACAATAGATTTTACTCTCTTTAAGAGCCCACTATTACCTGCCAAACTGGAGCAATATAAGCAGAAGACAGAAAACACAGTTCTCCATACGAATGCAGCTTGGGTAGTCAAACCAAACTGAATAAAGTCCTGCAATCCTGGTTGGGGAGTGACTTAGACCCTGCAGCGAGAAGGCAGCATCCTGAAGGTGACCTGCAGGGCAAAGGGAGTGTAGGAGAGGCTGTGACTCCAAGTCACTGCCCAGGTGTGCTGGGAAAGCTCATCCCACTCTGGTTGTCCCTCTCAGTTCACCTAAAATATGAACAACATGGGGAGCAAGTGGGAAATGATTGTACCCTGCTGTTGTCTCTGAAAAAAATATGTGTGAAAGCAGATGCATGGGTGTGTCTGAGGAGCTATAAGAAACAGTGACACATGGCTGTGGAGGAAGTTGAGGCATGTGATTAAGGAAAAATATTACGTAGACATGCATCTAAATGTATAAAGAAGTTGAAACCTTCCTCTGGTGTATTTTGGCAAATTTAAAAATCACAGAGAAGGGTTGCTGAGAACCTGGGGGAGGTGTGGGCAGGGAGTGTTGAGGAAACATGCAGTGGGAGGAGGAAAATATTTCATTTGCTTCGGGGCCAAAATCAGCTCTTGTAAGGTCCTGAATGTTTGTGTACATGCATGTGTGCTCAGAAAAGACATGTAAAACAGAGAGTTTTATATTTCACATGTATCTCTTTCAGATTATGAAGTCAGTGCTATATAGGCCCTGAGTCTTTTTTTTTCCATAAATTTACCGAGTAGTCTCTTTTCAATGGATTTAGGTCCTTTGTTCTTTTTCTCCTTGTCTGGAAGGCTATCAACTTCGCCGTCCCACCAGTCGGACCCTGCATGGAGGGTGATGATGACTTACATATTTTCTTTGAGTAACTGGTGTATTTACACAATGTTCATGGGGTTTATGCACCCCAAAGAGTGGCAACAAATGCCAGGAAACATTTGCATTATCGTCAGGTAAGTTCTGGCCTCTGAAGGAAGCTGTCTTAACATACTGTGTTTCTGTAAAGCTCGTGCAATACTAATTGTTTGGCAGATGGTTGAAGTCCCTGACCCAGAGTGTGAGTTTTACAGGTGGAATTCTCCTAAGATGAGGTTATTCACAGAGATGGCAGGGGCCAGTGGGTGGGTGGTCTTACATGTCCACTGACATGATACATTGAACCTTCCAGCAGCACAAAGGAAACACAGGAGTTCTAAGAGACAAATGCAAAACATACAATGATTTTATAGACAGTTATTCTGTGTCATCTTTGGGTCACCTAAGAGGAATTTCATCTAGTACTCACACATAACCAGTGCTAATACTAAGACATGTTTACTTTGCAATACTAAATGATGTAACCTTACTCACAAATATAAGGCAAAGAGTATTACTTAATATTTAGAACATTATCTACTGTGCACACACTACATTTTTCTTCCAAATGTTTTCTGCTGGTTTTTGCCTTTTTTTTTAAATCAATGTCAAGTGAATAGTGACATGATAAATATTCAATGAGGGTAAATAACAATCTTGCTGTCTGAGGTACCTGATTCTGTCTAAATCATCTCATTCTTTTATGTTTTTTCTTTTTCCTTTTTCCTTTTTTTCCCTTTCCCCTGGACAGCTTGTTCCTAACATGAATTTGACTAAATTGAGTACTTGCCAAGATTTTGCACCACTGTATGAGAGAGGAATAGGTCATATTTATTTACTATTTTTCTGCTGCAATTGCATATAACAGCTCTTCTGCTATGGACTGAATATGATCTTTGTTTTCCAACATCACAGCACTCTTTTAACAGATCTTGCCTGGAGTCACTGTTCCTAAATTATAACATCTTTTCTTAGTTAAATCACAAACCAAAAAAAAGAGACTATATTCATGTTATATAGACATTTGCAGCTGATCATCTCTCAGGGAATTAAACTTTCCTATTTCTCCATAAAATATTTTAGTCATTTATAAAATGTTTCAGAAAAATGTTTTAGACATAAATTACTTTTCACTTTGGTAAGAGCTGGTTTTGCATATGTTTGAGCAGCAAAAGAATGTTAAAACCATTCAGCTGGATAATAAATAACATAAGAGCAGTTAGAAGGCTATTGTTTTCAGCATTCTACTTACAAGAGATGTATGTATCTCAGACTCAGAGTGGTCATTCTGACAAATTTGTCCACCCAAACTATTCCTCCCATACTACAAAGAACACTTGGGCTTACATGTCCATGCAATGGGATCTGAAGAGTAAAGACTTTCACTTGCAATCTTGTGCAAGTTGGTATGGCTGCAGAGAAAGAAAAGTTCTGGTGTAATTGATGTCTTCATTAAGCACAGGAATAAACATAGGAGAGAGGAAAACCTCAACCCCTTTCTTTATATGTGGACACACCCAAAGTATGATCCCTTGGAGTCAATCTGATGACAGATCAGGGCCAGCAATAATTATCTGACTCCTGGTGTTAGAGGTAAGCAGTGAAGGGTCATAACTCCTACCTTGTCTGTGTTCACTTAGTAGTCTCAAGATCCTACCTGCACTGAGTACTTCTTCCAAGCCATTAGGATGGAATGGGATGGGACACATCAGAACAGAATATTTCAGTTGGAAGGGACCTACAACAATCATTTAGTCCAACTTCCTGACCAACTCAGGGCTGAACTGTAATAAATTAAAGACATTATCTAAATACCTCCTGAGCACTGATAGGATTAAGGTATTGATCAACTCTCCAGGAAGCCTGTTCTAGCTTTTGACCACCCTCTTGGTGAAGAAATGCTTCCTAATGTCCAGTCTGACATTCCTCTGATGCAGTTTTGAACCATTCACACACATGCTACCACTGGATACCAGGAAGAAGAGCTCATCACCTCCTTCTCCACTTCTCCTCAGAAAGCTGTAGAGAGCAATGAAGTGGCCCTTCACGCTCCCATTCTCCGTACTAGACAAACACAAAGTCTTTAGCCACTACCAATAGGAGAAACTACATCTAATATCTGATGATGCCAGTCTGCAGGGAAGAAATCTGTTCTTATCTTGTAAATAGAATATCCTAGTCCTTAATAATATTAGAAAGAGTTTTAGGAAGAATGTTGGGATCAAAATAGCTTCTCATATGAGACACAGTCTTGAAACTTGAACTTTTGGAGGTAGGAAAACATAGGCTTATAATTAATGATTTTGGAATGGATACAGAGAGAAAACAGGAGAAAATTGAGTTCTTTATTTGATTCCTCTCTTTATATTCAGTGTTCCTGAACATTTCAGTAGTAGCTGAAAAAATGAACCACATCTTCATATATGTTTTACTACGTCTTCATATCTGTGTGTTCAATAAAAGTTCACCATAGGAAGAGATCTACGAAGAGAGGGAGATAGGGGGAGGACTGAGAAACAAGGAGCGTCAGGCAGGGAAATGAGCTACCTGCATCCAAGCTAATCTTGGATATTGAAACATAGAAGAGTGTGATGGAAAGATAATCCTATGGGCAACACGAGGCTTTTTAACTTTGTTGCATATCACATCTAAGAGATGTTGGTAAATTCTCTCAGTGGTGGACTTAACTGTTCCAAACTTCAAAACTCTCTTCTTTCTTCCAACTCCTAACATACTGTGATTCTGTGATTCTTTCCATTTCATGGTGTACACTTTATTGGAGGAGGAGAACAAAGGGAAAACACCTTTGAGAGAAAGAATATAAATTAGTTAGTCCTATACTATCCATGGATAATAATAGTCAAGCTTTTGCCAATTTGCAAATTTTGGTTGACTACATCAGTCTACACTTAATTTTTCCTCTCCATGATATTTACTCCCTAGTGCAGTTGTAGAATAATTTAAATGTGACCTTGGCTTTTGTCCTTCAGTCTTCTCCCAGAACAAAAGACAATCTTTGCATTTATGCTAATTTTATTTTGTTGCTTTGACTTCAGATAGGGAGAGATGCTACATGGAATATTCCAGATGGTATTTTACAACCACTTTTTAAACTGACATAATTCCAATTCTCTAAAAAAAACTTTAGCTAGGATGATTCATAACTATCACTTTCTTTCAAGTTGCAGTACAAACCTTTCCAATCTTTAAGGTCATATTCATCACAGCTGAAATTAGGTTTGCAGACACGTAAATTAGGAGCACAGTCATAATATTATCCTTAAATAAGCAATGGTGGGACTGATTCAGATGAAAGATGAGTGATTGTTCCTTATCTCTGAACCTCAGCTGAATGTCTGAAATTCAATGAACTGAATCTGAATTTACAGTTCACCCATTTTTGAGCCAACAAGTTGATCTAACACAACTCCTGAATTTTATGCCAATTTGTACCAAAAAAAAAATATTCAATGACATGATTAATATCATAGCTGAGGATAACCATAGGAAAATTTTATTAGTAATTCTTTCATTATGAACTATGGTTATATAGCCTTGAAAGTTTGCCTAAAATTAACTGCAGTGCTTCTGTTAACACCAATCTGTTTAGTAATATTATAGGACCATACTTGTATGGAATTGACTTATGTGTTTCACTGAAATTGTTTCTTTAGAAGTTCTGTTTCCCCACCAAATTTTTAAGATTGCATTACACCTAAGATGAGAGGGTTAGCTTTTTTCAGGATCAGGCTACACTTTAGATATGCAAATGCATCTGTGACCCATATCTTCTACTCGTTTTAATTATATCATTATAATAATAGAAGGTGTGACAAAAGACAAAAGTCTTCTACATATCTTTAGAAAACTCAGCAAATCTACCTGTCTTTTAAGATGCAATCAGCCTGATGGTTTGTGTTAATAATATTAATGATAGAATTAAGCAATAGCACTAACAGAAGTCATAACAACTTTAACTATTAAGGATATACACATGATCTTTGTGTCAAGAGGAGTGAGGACAATTCAATTAAAGTTTGCAAAGAATCTCAAATCAGTCCAGATTATAATAGGAGCATTATTGTTTGACAGTCAATGTATTTTCTAATTGTTGATGATTGTTAAGATAAAAAATAAGAGAATACTAATCTCCTTAAACTAACAGTAGTCTTGCCAAAAAGAGCAGTGTTTTAAATTAATAAATCTGTCTTTCATTAACACTGTATTAATCTAGGAAAAAATAACCCTGGGGTTCTTTTCTTTAAGAATGCCAGCTGCATAATTTAATGACAAAAAGTAAAATGAGAATTGAAAAATATTTGCTCACCACTACCATTAAGAAACAGAAGTGCATTTTCATATTCCTCTAGCATATTTCTCCCTTTGAAGATTTTTCCCTCACAGAACTCAGAGTACAGTTAACCTCTCACAGTCTGTAACTTCACACTCAAATAAATCAAAATTAAGCCTAATTCATTTTTAACCCTACATTCAGCAACAGTAATGACTGAGTATTTGTGACAAAACTGCAGAAGAGAGCTCGTACTTTAAGGGCCCAAACATTGCCTGTGTTGAAGCAAATGGAAAGCTGAGGTGACCTGATCTGCCTCTGCCCATTAGGGACTTTTTGATAGTCATTGTCTTCAAGAAAAATAATTGCTTCCCAAGAATGCTCAGCTAAATCATTTTATTAGTGTGAACTGGATTAAGGTTATAGGAAGGTCCCTCTTGCTTCTTACCCAATAATATCTGACCATGCATATCAAAGAGTGAAGGAGGCAAATTATTCATTATTTCACCAGCATAATGAAAGCATAAGGGAGGTTTAAAAGGACGCTATCTGCAGCAGGAAACTGTCAAAGAACGTGGGAACACAGCCCTCCTGCATTTTTGTTTCAGCTCCGTTGATCAGAAGATTGAAAGGCCTGCTCTACCTACAGGGGTCCTCTGTTCAGGCCCCACAGTGCAATTATAATCCGTCCTCACCTCCTTTAGAATGACAGGCCAAAAACAAAGCCCAGAGCTTTTGTACAGCTTAGCATTCCTAAGAAACACAAATCTTCATTTCTTTCTTTTTTTTCCGAAAATCTTAAGAATTAATTAAAATTGCTCTTATATAATATTGAGGGATAAACCAGCTTAAAATTATCTAATACTTTGTAAGGGTGGATTTTTTTTTTTAGAGGAGGATCAGTTGCTAACTGGTCAAGGTAGAGCAGCTCTGCTTGCCTCTATGTGCTGCCTGCAGGAAAAAAGAGTCCAGTTGGCAATTATTTCACATGAGGCTCTTCAGTATAATTTTTTCTACCATTATTCCTGTTGTTTACACATTTTAGTGACAGAAATTTCTGGGTAGTTATATCCTCCATGGCTCTTGTGGTTAATCTTGTTGAATCTGCTGTTCAAAGGACAGCTGAGCAAAAGTCATGCACCTCCACAGCTAACATGTATATTAAATGACAGTAAAAGCATCAAATGGTAGGCACTGTGATGGCCTAAATAAACTAAAAGATACAGGATCTATGCAAAATGTAGCATTTTTAGTAGCTTCCAACAGCAGACTATTTTGGAGGCAACAAAAGCTGTTCCAATTTTAAGACAGCAGCGAAGCATGCTAAACGTACTAGCCATTTCATCTCCCTTCAGCTAACCCACCACCTCAATGCCTTTATCCATGCTGTAGCCTGCATGGTTTTAACAGTTTGGACAATTCTGTTTGACATTAAATCTTCAGACTGCATCGCCTTACCCAGCATAAACCAGCACCAAGCAGGCTAAAGTTAACTGTCGGGTTACATTGTAGAATGAGCACACAGAATGCGTTTGGCAAGCAGATCTCACATCATGTGTGTGACCTTTAAATGCATATATTTGCAGAAGGTTAGACAAGATTCCAGGCTGCTTGAAAGCTTTGGTGGGTGAGATCAATACAGGATGCCACAGTGTAGTCTAGCTGTGCATTTGGAAGTCTGCTTCGAAAATGCAAAACCAGGTGATGATACAACCATGGTAATGGCATGAATTTGTTTCTCTGTTCACATCCTCTGATTTCTTGAACAAAAAGAAAATCTTGAACAACTTAGAATTACTTTTAAGCTGATTTGGAGGGTGGGTTTTAGTACTTTTAACATGAGGTGCAACTGCAATGTCAGAAGTGAAATCTGCTTTCCAAAAATACAAATACATTCACAGGTCACAACTGCTCTGATGCTGCCAAGTTCACACTCTTCTTGTATTTTACTATTAGTGTTATTTAGTAATTGCTTTATAACTTTTTTCCTTTTTTTTTTAATTAGAAAAGAAATGCTTAACGTCTTAAATTGACTGGTTAAGGACCCTTTGAAAGCATTTGGGAAGAGAGCATATCAGCAAAAACATGCTTAAAAAGGGAAATATTTTAGTACCCTTTTAAGGTTTATTATGCTGTTGGGAAGGTGTAAGGCCATGTAAATGAGAATCATTACTCTCATTCACAAAGCCACTTCTTTTTGGTTTGTTATATGTTGATTTCCTTTGTTTGAAAGGGACAAAGACACGTTATTTTATTCTTTTCCACATATGGTTTATCTCTTTGCCCTTTAAGTGACACTCGTGTAAGATACCCAGGAGCCTGAGGACAGAAGGGAACCAAGCAGTAGGTAGCCAGTGGGGGAATATCAAAAGCCAAATGCCTGGTCTGTCATTCATTACATATGCTATTACCTTTGGAAGTACTATGGCATGGGGAATCGACTTCTGGAGCAATAGGTGCATCCAGGGACTTGGTGGAACATCTGCCCCCAGTATATGTCTGCATTTCAGAACCTAAGAAATAATCTGAAGTGATTGTCTGCACTGACCAGTGCTGTCCCACCAGTGTGGGGTTTGTGGGAAAATGTTTGGAAATGTGGCTTTTTTTCAGCATTAGCTACCTCTTGCTGTATTTAAGCAACAATATTTAGCAGGTAGAACCTTTTTTTCTTTAATTCTGTACATTTGCCTGTCAGAATGGATGTAGTGCTTGATTGACCTTCAATTAACTGGTGCAAACCTATCCCTCCCTGACACTCAAAAGAGCTCTTTGATAACCTTTGATAATGTGCAGGACCTATCAGACTCCAAAGACTTGGCATGCCTTAACACTAAATGAAGGCTCAAATGAGATCAGTCTATGCTGAGGAAGTATATAACTCACGGAGCTCTACCTTCTGTTAATGTGGAGATCTACTTGAAAACTCAGGAGCTTTAACTGATTTTGGACTTCTTCAAAACTTGTGTATAATTGTGCAGCACTTCAGGTCAAATCTAACTAAATGAGCCAATAATGTTGGTAACTGCAGACTTTTTCCCACAGTTGTTAATGAAATAATGTGAAAATTCCTAGCCATTTCCATGCCAGATTTCTGTTCTATTACCTAACACTCATTTAAAGAGTCTAACTTGCTACAAAAACCTACTTATAGATAGTGTTTATAAGGTAAAAAGAGCCTGTGGACACTATTTGTTCCTATTAGACCTACTAGAATTATTAATAATTTTGTAATGTTTTCACACCTTTTCTTTAATAGGAAATAGCTCTAAAGAGCTCTTAAGAAATTCTGAAACACCTAAGGGTACTATGACAGATTTTTCAATTTGAGGAAATACACTACTGACATAGTAAGCAATCTTCATGGGTTTAGCCCTGCTGCCACCAAAATATTGCCTAAAGAAAAATGTGTATTTCTGGCAGGTCAGTCTGAATCAGTGTTTCCAGCTTCTTTAATAATTTCTATAATAGTGTTTTTCTACAATAATGTTCCCCAAGTCAAACACTTTTTTTCCAGAAATCACTTTTTAAATGAACAAAACCAAATACATATGGAGCTATCTTATATTATATTTCCCCCTTTGTACAGTGTCATCTGCCAAGTATGGTTCCTGCAGATTTGCTTTTCAGATACAAAATACCTTGCAGCCTAATGTTAAAACAGAATGGTACAGTTATCCTTTCCCTGTAAACTGAGGAGTCACAAGAACAGTATCATTCACCCCAGAGCTGAAGGCTGACAGCCAGAAGGGACAGCCACCCTTGATGGTCTAGAAGTGTCTGTCTGTGCTTCCAAAGGCAAGAAAACCCCCTTGCACTGCATTTGGATGGAAATGCATCATTCAGAGTTGGTGGACTACTAGTAGGAAAGTAGACATTTGGGGACTAAACTGAAATCTTCCTGAATACTCTTTGTTCCCAGCTATTTCAGCTTAATACTCCTGCAGCTTCCNAATTCATATTAGGAATTAGATTTGGTTTATGGTATATTCTAGGAGCTGGATAAACTAAAATGTTATTTATTCTATACACGCCTGTGCCACCAAAAGACCAGACTTGGTCCATGTTCTCATAGGGAAGAGTCAGTTTCTCATAATATTTATCATGCTCAAGTTACTCCCAGTTCAGCCAAGTCAGCCAACCACCCCTCAGAAGGCCATAATTCTATTGGACTCTGGGCATACAGAACCTCTTCTGTCTATAAAGTTTGAACTATTCTTTGCATAATAGTAAAGACATATTCTGACTGCTTCCATTGTCCTAAAGATAGAAGAACTGGAGGCACAGATCTGATATTACATCTTTGCTCTTTCTGACAGGATATGAGCAAGAGCTGAATAGATGCTCTCCTATAAGAGCTCTGATCTTGAGATTGGGAAAAGGATCTTTAATTATGCTTTTCAGACATGCCTTGCACCTGAGAAGTCTTACAGAAGATTCAGAGACTCATGAAACTAACAACAACCTGTGCAGGTTGTTAGAGCTCCAACCACAGCAACTATGGATAATCCCCATTTTAAAACCACAACAGATGCATATGCACAGTCATACCCAGGGCTTGGTATACCTGAAATACTACCAGGAAATTTAAAAAATTTATCATCATCCATATGTATTTGAAAAGTGAAGTCACAGAGCACGATGTACTTATGCCATGTGTCCTGGAGCCTGTCAACTGTGATGGAGATATATTCTTCAGCATCTGTGCTGCAAAATGGATACATTTATGGCTCTGAAAAGGTCTGTGAAGTCTAAAAATACCATGTTAGTGTTGCTTTATTTTGAAAAACCTGAGCTGTTGGTTTGGAAGGGAGAAGCATCTTCTCCCCAGGATTTACCTTCCTTCTACAAATCCTCAGCAGAAGGTAGAGGATTCTGAAATCCCTCTTAGGATTGTTGACTTGAATTAGAAGTTCCTGATGGGTAATGGTAGTAAAAAAAAATGTAGGAGTCAGCTGAGTCAGTCAATGAAGCTGCAAAATATTACTGCTTAGTGAGAACAGCCTAAGCATTCCTGTTTAATTGCTACACTCATGGGGTTTACATCAAGAGATTGGTGTCATGCAGTTGCTTTTAGTACCTTTTTCTGGAATATTTTCACAAAGGCAGAGTCAGGAGCTGCATTAGTGGTTTTGCTTCAAATACTTTTTTTTTTTAGATCAGACATGCTAGCACATGCAGGGAATATCAACGTTTTTTATTAAGCTTTAGCAAGGGTCTTCCCCTCTGGCAAGGGTTTCCCTGCCTGTTGATGATTTTATGGAGAGGGGAAATGACACATATACTCATTGTAGCCTGTCAGAGGAGGGACAGCTGTAGTAACAGCATGGTGAAATGTTGGAGATGGAGGAAAATAAAATTTCATATATAAAATTGGAATTTGGTATTAGTTTTTAAAACAGAGCTCACACAGCATGTTGAGAAGCAAACCACTGTTTCTTAGTCCTTTTCACATTATGTTGATACTTTCCACACAAAAGCAACTTAAAAAGATACCTCAGAGACATGTTTGAAATCATTCCCTGCTTTACATTTGCCTACACTCACTGAAGAAAAGGCAAATGAAGACATCTGCTTTGTGGCATCATCTTTCCAGCACAGTGCCAGCAGCAGAAACCCAGTTTCATTCCCATACTGACAGAAAACAAAACTCGTGAAGAGTTACAGCAGCACAAACCACCAGACCCCTTAACTCCTTTGTTAGAGGTGCAGATGGACAGGGAAGATTTGTGGCCAGGGCCTTGAGGAGGCACTACAGGGTGTCGTGTTTAGTTCCATGAGGTGAAATGCTCTACTGTAACCTGTGTGAAAGGCATCACAAAGGTTGCTGCCCCCTCCCACTGCCACAGATATATCATCTCAGCATACAGGAATCAATCGAATCCACTGTTTGAAAAATGCTTTTTATGCTTCTTTTTAAATAGGTTAACCCTTATGAAAACATTTTATACCAGCCACTCTGAAAATACTCTACAAAAATACTCTTATAAAGAAGACACTTGCAGCGCACGAGTCCTTCTCCACACAGGCACTCTTCGGACTATCAGAGGAACTCTGTAAACTCTAGGGTAATATCCATAACAACACATGGTTTGTTATATCGTGCAGCTTAATCAACCATAAAATGATTCCAATTTGAATATGTTCTATTTTAATTGGCAATTGTGTTGGTATCTGTGCTTACAAATGGAAGTCAGAATAGTCATGTTAACTTGTGTCATGCTGCTCTGCAGACTAAATTGAGCTATCTTAACACAGGATTTTGATTATTCCAAAGTTAAAGGAATTGTATAGGTGTGAATATAACATAAGAATATGGATTTATGGGTTTGTTAATAGAAGTAATACAGCAAAAGGAATAAAATTGGGCAAAAGTGGAAAAATAAGAAAGCATTTTAAATTTTGGTTGTTTTACTCTTCAGGCAAATTGACAAATTCAACTGAAGGTATTAGCTGACCTTATACTTGATTCTGCTTTGAGAAGGAAGGTGGAGGATGACCTCCTCAGGTCCCTTCTAATCTGAATTATGCCACCTTTAAAAATGTCAATACAATTATTTTTTTTAAATGCCACAAAAATTCCAGTTCTTCTGTCTGATTCAGCATTCTGTTTGCTAACTCTGATGAAATACAGATTTTCACTCTTTCATTGTTATTAACATAACTGCACTATATCACATTTTTATCATTATATAAGTATATAATGATAAAAAATGTGATGTTATGTTATAGTGCAGTTATGTTAATAACTATAAGTTATGTTAATAACTGCACTACACAGTTCAAGAAAATATAATACAATTTAAAATTCTTGTTCCGTTTCAATCCTGTTCAAGACATTTCTTACACTCTAGGAGAGGGTGAACTTAAGGAACAACACATATGGAAACTGCCTGTCCTCTACAGACTGTTTTTTCTTTCATCAGAGAGAAATTTCCTTCCTTAGAGTAATGCAGGATCACGCAATCCACCAAACTGCAAAGGAAAACACTTGACATTTGATACACCTGATTAAGAGTGTAAGACTTCTTTTGCACAATTAACCTCATTTCCCTGCCCAAAGTTTTGGAGCAAATGCAAGAGAAATGTTAACCCAAATGGTGTGAAAATTGTTCTGACTATTTACCAGGTGCTCTTTACTTTTCACTACTTTGTCACCAGCTGTTATATTGTCTTGATGCTATGATATAAAAACAGAGATTAAAAAAAAAAGAGGCGAAAATGGAGCAATTACACCCCCCCCACATTATTATAGTTTCATGGTTTATAACTGCAGTAATTGGAATCAAGTCAGCCATCACCTGACTTGACACTATTTGCTCTGAAGAATGAAGATATACTTTGTTGCGTTGTAATTAGGAAAGGAAAGCTTGGGCTATCTCTGTGAAAAATACTTTTTTTTTAGAGCGTGGAATTTAGATACTTATTGAACTTGTCTTTGCCTTCAAGCAGAAGCCTGGGAAGGTGGGAGCAGCTGGACACCGGACTGCATAGGGGGAGCACTGACAGTCAGCCAATACTGCAATCTTGTCTCTAAACCAGCAAGGGCACAGCAATTGGATGAACATTGAACACAGGTAAGAATCTGGGTAGTAAAAACAAACAAACAAAAAAGAATCCTTGCATTCAGGCAACACTGTCAGGTAAGAACCTTTTCAGGAAAATCACCTGGATCAAGAGATTAACACCTATCATGCTTTTATATATTTAAACCAGGGTACAAAATCAGGAACTCGAATGTCACTGCCCCTCCAGCTTTCTCTGGGTATTTCAGAAGTCCATAGACCCACTTACTTCCTGCAGTGCCTAAATGAGGACCTTGCAGCTCGGCTCAAGTTTTGGAACTCCACTGGTAAAACTACCTACCCCTACTGTCTCTTCAGACCAGCTTCCATCTAATCTGATTTATACCTCTTTAATTAGATGAAGATTCAGTTTCAGAGAAAAATATCACAGTTCATGAGAAAAGCAATTTCATAAAAAGGTTTTTAGAGCTGACAGATTATCCAACAATCAACAAATAAATGGTGGTGTAAGAATACAATATCCTCAAAGTACACCTTTACATGCACAAGCAATGTGTGCCCACACAGATATCTTGCTGGTACCTTCACAGACTCACACTATCATCACAAAAAGAACTAGCATTTATGTGTTGACACTGAGAAATAAATTCTTCCTAAGCTTTTCAAAAGGATAAAAATCTCTTTCCAGTGTTGTGGCACCTGAAGAAGAAGCTGGATGTGATACATAGGACAAAACAGGGATTTACACTGGAAAAAAGAAGTGTGTGTGTATATGCAGCAGTCGCTCAATTCCACATAACCACACACAAGGAAGGAAGCAGAAGAAGTGGTTACTGCCCATGCGATAGTCACGTGGACTGTTGCAATTTTGGTTTCTCTGTAGTTTGAACAGAGGGCGATCACCATCCAGCTCCTCTGGTCTATCCCTCAGAAGTGAGCAGCCAGTGATTAGAAAGAAAGAACAGATAATGCAAGAAGAAAAGGGAACAGTTGTAAGGAGTATGGTAGAATGGGATCAGGCTGGCAGGCTGCATGCCAGGATCTCCGTGTGACACTATACCCTGGGCAGTTCCAGAAATCATCAGAAATGTGTGCTCAAAAGCCACAGCTCAGTTCCTTCAGCTTCAGATCATCACATCAAATAAACTATTAACAACAACAGCAGCCTATTTATACTAAAAGTATGTACAGCTCGGCCCTTCAACTAGTTATGGTTTTGGTTCTTGTTCCTATTGGAAGACTCTTGTCAAATCAGGAAAAGACCTCCTGATTTGTCCAGCTGCCTGCCTTTCCTGTATTTTTCATGCTTTAATGGTATATGTCAGTGTACATTTTAGAGGCTAGTTATATCCTATCCCCTCTGTGCCTTCGTACAGATAAGGCCATCAAGCTGGACCGTTCTATCATGAATTCTCTTTTTATTGATTTTCTTAATAACACCTCACCACAAGCGTGGATAACTCATACATTTTAGCAATAAGCCTCCTTTTTACTGTAGCCACATCTTTTCTGTTCTAGTTTCTCTTGAGCTGCAGTCTCTGACTTCATCAGATGAACAGCTTCATGAACTGCTATAGTACTGGAGGGAGGTGATGTTTCTGTCCTGTCCCTGATAAAAATTTATGTTTGCCTAAACTGAGAAGTAGCCAAGGAAACTGAATGATCTCAGGGTCATTTTTTTGCTCATTCAACTCTTTCATCATGCCCTGAAGAAAGCGTTTCTGCAAAGGGTCCCTTGCCCATCAGGATGGCAGGGGTCTCCGCACAAGATTAATACTTTGTAATATCCTAATCTGCTTGAGCTTTTCCTGACAGTTTAGGGAAGTGGATGAAGTAGACCAGCTTGTTTCTTTTGCCATCTACTACCATAATGATTTCACCAGCAGGTAAAAGAAATCCCGGCTTGCAGATTTCCCTGTGTGATATGGATATGACAATGTCCCCGGTGTGCTCTTAACCTGCTGCTTCTCACCTTAACCTGAAGTTCATGTTTGTTTCATATTAAAAAATAAGCTGTCACAGAGATTCTGTGTCCCAGGCCTTCTTCCCATCTTGGCTATGTCACAACCAGTGATTTGATTCAGGGACTACAGATTCCTTGCACATGAGAAAACAGGTAAGTGATTCACAGAATAATATTAATAGGACTGAATCAAAATATGTGCCCATCTCTTGATGCAGTTGAACTGCACCTTCTTGCTTTTGCACTGTCTTTTCCCTAACTCTGAATCGGCTGAACCTCTGTGCACCCGTCTTAAGCTAAAAAACCCAAAATGCTTGTTATTTCTGCATCATTTTGCTTTCTAAATTGTCCTAAGATGTTCCGGAAGGTAACTATTTCTGATTACTTTGAAGAATTCAACATTTAAAAGTATCTTTCTTTCTTATAAAAGAATGCATTGATATGAACCTTTTGCAAAACATAGACTTCTTAAAAGACACATTGTCTGCAGATCTGACATGCTAATTTCCCACGTGTGATTGGTCCAACGTACAGATACTCAATGGTAAATAAAACCCTGGGTTTGTCGAAAAGAATTTCTGAGTAAGTTTATTAGGTTAAAAACTGTTTTGTTTTGGTGTGCCACTGTTGTTGTTTTTTCTTGGTCCCACATGGAGAGCAAACATGGCCTGGAAGAGTGTTATGTCAAGTACCTCCCATCATGCATTGTCGCTGCTCAGTGAACTGGAGTCTAAAAAAAGTAATTCCTCATTTTCATCTTGACTAGGATTCCCCTTTTCTTTGCTGTGAAGCTGCACTAATCCTTCATTCAGCGCTACCCACACCCTCTGGTTCCACTCGGAGTTCTCCCTTTCTAACATCATTGTATTCTTTATCTGGGCCTTCTTCTTCCAATAGTACTCCTTGAAAGCTCTTTCACAGACAAGAAAGGACCAGCTCCATAATGGCCAAGTTGGCCCTTTTCTTTTCTCTCTCTTTTTTTTAAGCTTCCGACTGAGCTTTGCTATTTAATCTTCTTGAGGCGTTCAAGATGTCACTTACCTCTGATGACTATAGACAAAAGGGAAATCCATCCAACTTGAATGCAGTGTATACTTGAATACATTGGGTTGCTTTGAAGAGAGTTTCTTGAAGTCTCTGTGTTTCATTGGCTGTCCTGGTGGCCTCCGTGCAGGTCTTTATGTGAAATCATATGCCCTTTCACAGATCACATTTCCTGGAATGTTACCTGAATTTACACAGCCCTAAATATTAGCAGGTGAGATAGTCATCAAAAGAGATTGTTTGAAACAGGTATTTTTAATAAGCTAATGAGAATTCTTCCTTCACCACAAGTGTAAATGAGCACTTGGTGCTTTGTGGATGCTTTGGCTGCTTGGTTTGCATATATTTTACAGGTAGCTATGTTACGTTCCCCCTTCTCACTGCTGAGAGCTGAAATAAGGGAGAATACACAAGGGACAGAGTGCAGCACCCCCTCCCTTCACTCCCTGTTTCAGCACCAGAAAGTTAACATCTGCCTTTCTATAATGTATTACCTCGAGGTTAATTTTATACTTCCTGTGCTTTAGAAAACCTGAGAAATTAATATTAAGTACTTCAATACCTGTTATGGACATTATGGGTAAACTGCATTTATTTATACTCATAAATGCTCTACATAATACATATTCTTTGAAGAACCCCATTTTTTCCTGAAGTACTGAATCCCCAAAGACACATAACTCTTTAGTTACTGGTTACCTATGAATATTTATACAGACTGTCAACAGTCTGGTGGTGTGGAGGATGTAACATAAATAGGTATTTGTCTATGTATGTCATTAGTCTGTATGGATTGTTACCAGTCTGTATAGATTTGGTTTTATAAGCTTATTTTTGTGTCTCATATATAGATGCAATTCTAAGAAAACAACAAAATTGATAATGTTTATTGCAGTGTGAATGTGAGTGCTATCACTTCTATTAAATGGAAATATAGAATAGGAATTTCTAGGCCAAAATACAAATCTACCAATTGGTCAGAAGAAAATACATACTCTTTGTAGAGATATATACAACTTTTCATTTCCCATATCAATCATGAGAACAAGTTGAAGTTCAGATAATGGCCAGTTCAATTTACCCTAATTGTTAAGGACTTAGCCTGACTGTTTGCATTACAGACTGTGGCCACTGGGTTCTCAGTAGGGGTTTGCGGCCTACTCCGTCCCGTAACAAACCCATGTTCATGCGTCGATTCAGATCCATCACCCTGAGATAAACTGTGAATATTGCCCTTTGTCCTGTGCTGCATTCTTTCATGCATTGTGTAGTGACTATTTAAGGATTTAAAGGCTCATTTGCACAATTCTTTTGTCAGCAGCCTTGGTGCAGAATGGAAAAGTGATGGCTTCTCTGTCTGGGTTATGCCCTGAAGCTCTTGTGAGAGAAATCTACATACATAAGTTTTTCTTACACATGCAGAATGTCAACACTAAAAAAAAAAAAAGAAAGAAAAAAAAAAGAAAGAAAAAAAAATGACCTGTCTGTTTCTGTAGCTTAAAAGGTTATGGGTTAATATATGATGTGATTTGTTTTCCTCTTTTGTGGTATTTATAAAAAAATAAAAATCAACACTTGAAAACAAACAGTAAAGGAATACAGAAACACTGGGTATTTAAAAATTCAGCTGATTACAGTCGCTGGAATTTGCAAAATAAATCTCCTTTGCTGAAGGAGATTGATAACATTAATAATTTAGATGCTCTCCATTGCTCAGGAAATGTCTGAGATGATAATATTTCAAAGGTCCATCTCAGCTGCCTGTTATGCATGTCTGTTTTGTTAATGCATGTTTATAGAAACAAACAAACAAAAAACCTTGGAATTAGAGTATTTTTATATATATTAAAAATGCATATACTTTTTTTTTTAAATATTGTTATTCTTCCCCTCAGAGCAAAGATGGCTGGAAGGTTGAAAAAAAAATTTAGTAAAAGCAGCCTTTTGCACACTAGCTGAGAACTCAGAATGCTGTGCTAACTCCATCTGAACTACTTACCTGCCTCGTTTACTCTATTAACACTTTTTATTTGACATAGATGGATGTCTCATTATGTTAATGTAATTTACAGTCATTTCTCATAAATAAGCATGGAGGATTTGAGATCAGGTAGCGAAGTGATATTTTAGCAAATTCAAGCTGCTTACTTAGTACACCTGAACTGCAGAGGAATGGAATTTCCTTTTCTTACAGGATTTTCATTAAAGTTTATAACTTAGGAGTGTTTAGGAATGAGCTGCACTTTTTTTTCCCAATGTTTTCAAAAGAAATTCCTTTATAATTTGTCTCATATAATTTGGTATGAATAAAACTTGCGGGGCAAGGAACTTCTGCAGTTGATAAAAGAATTGAAATATTCAAGTTTTTTTGCCTTCAAAATAAATCCGGTGGTTATTTTTAGACTTTTATAGCAATATTATGCAAATGAATAGTTTATAGACTGTATTATTTTCCTATTTTCCACCTAGAAGCTATTATCATTAGATTGAGTATTTAAATTTGTTCAGACTGGCTATAATCAGACTTCACTTGATTTTAATCAAACTTTTGTTGTTTAAAAAATATTCTGCTGGGGTATTCCAGCTTTTATATCAGCCATCAATCCATCTCCTCTGCTCTAAAATCATTATGAGTTTCTGTCACTTCAATGTCTGCTTTCTCCAGAGTTATTAAACCATCTTCTTATCTAGTTATGTTTGTGGTCCAAAACTCTAAAGCTACTATATTGATCAAAATTTTCTTTGAGGCTTATCTTTCCCAGGGTTTAGGTTGTTGTCTAGCACAAATGGTGATAAGTGATATGTTCCAAATTATGTTATTATTGGTAACAATTGGTTTAATCAGCCTACAGAGTGGGCATATATCCAGTGTAACCCTAGAGAAAGACTGATGATTGGTGACCTTATTTTTCCCCTATGTCTTTGCCCACCTGCATGATTTTGGTCCATGTTTCATCCTATGTTGTACACTCCAGGTTGTGGGGCACAAGGGCAATTATGAGCTTTGTAGGGACCTTATGATCACGAAATCTCGCCATGGAAAAGATAGGTAACTGTCTCAAGAAGAGTTAAACAACCAGTCTTAAATCTACTTCCAGTGAAACATCTGTCTGTTTGATTTGAATATAGAGATATTTTTTTCTTTTGAACCAGCAAAACCAAGAATTTAAATGTGTCAAAAACTAAGAATTAAGAATTTGTATTCTTGTATATGTAACATATTAAAACTTCATTTAAAATATAGATTTTTCTCCCCATTTCTTTTTTTGCTAAGCTTTAGGTATGTATGGCAGTAAGGAATAAAACAAGATAGAAAAGTCTTGAGCTAGATACTTGTGATAGGATTGTGGATGCTTAGAAGTTATGTACATTATAGTGTCTACATATCTGAAGATTTGTAAGTCATCCTTAGCCAGAATGTCAACCTTTGGCCCTCCAAAAATTTCAGGAAAGCATTCAGTGAACACTGAAGAAATACATCTAGAACTAGACTCCCTGACAGATACTTGCCAAATCTGTTAAAAAAAATCTCAGATCAATAATATTTTTAGAATTTGCCCAAGTAGGGGACTGTACTAGACTGTATATAAGCAATTATATGACAATTGAAAAAAATTATAACAGATTCAGACCAAGAAAATAGTAATAGTATATTCAAGTATATTAATACTCAATGATTATGATGAAAATCTTTTTTTCATGTAAAGCCAGACTTCCAAATTCATATCTCATTTTAACCCATGGTGCTTAGCATCTTCCTCAACCTTTTATGGCAAGCTAAATATCAAACACAGTATTAACACATTTCTGTCACCTTGATTATTTGTTTTGCTCTTAAGATTCATTGAGATCATAAGTTTTATTCAATCTATGTTGGAATTATCCTGAAGAAGTGTCTATTTCTTTGAAGGCAAGAATGTCCATACGGATATCCATATTGTAATAATATGTTTCTGCATGTGGTTAGTTATAAAGGCTTTTTTCTGACCGAAGTTTGCTAAGAGGAGTGATTTATTTTAATCTCATTTCAGTCAACCACAGATGAGTCATGCATGTTGCAATTTCAAATAAGCTGAATATTTGTTTTCATATTACTGAAAACAACTGCATTGAAATCCGGCTGCATCAAAAGAATGATAACCAGCAGGTCAAGGGAGACGATCCTCCCTCTGTGCTCTGATGTGTCCCACCTGGATTACAGTGTCCTGCTCTGGATTCCCCAACATATGGGGGACATGGAACTCTTGTAGCAAGTCCAGAGTCCAGCAAATCCAGAAGAGGGTGACAAAGGTGATCAGACAGCTTCAGCACCTCTCATATGAAGACAGGCTGAGAGACAGTTGGTTTTCTTCTCACTGGAAATGAGAAGGCTCCAGAAAGACCTTATTGCAGCCTTCCAGTACTGAAGGGGCCTACAGAAAAGACACGGGGTTTGTTTACAAAGTCATGGAGTGATAGGACAAGGGGTAATGACCTTAAACTGAAGGAAGATAGATTTGGATTAGAGGTAAAGAATAAATTCTTACCTGTGAAATTGATGAGGCCCTGGCACAGGTTGCCCAGAGAAGCTGCTGCTTCCCCCTCCCTGTCAGTGTTCAAGGCCAGGTTGGATGGGGCTTTGGGCTACCTGGGCTAGTGGAGAGTGTCCCTGCCCATAGCAGGGGTGTTGAAACTCAATGATCTTTGAGGTCTCTTCCAACCCAAACTAGTCTGTGATTCTGTATTCAGACTCCCTATAAGAAATTGTTCCCAGACTCTGCTAGCTCCCAAACTGTCCATAGGATTGCTTTGGAGAGTGCTTAGCTGGCTGACCAAAACAATATCAAGTCCACACTAAGAATAAAATGCATGACTGAGTTCCAGTGTCTGGGCTGTGGTGCATTTAACTATACTAGTAAAGGTGTAACCTGAGAAACATCTTCCAGAGTGAAAAACAGATGGTCAGGTATAAAATAAAATCTTCCAATTAATTTCAATGCTATCATAGTGCTGATCAGAGTAGGGATCCAATCAATGAACTGACAAAATACAAAGAGCAGCAAAGGCAGCAAAATAAATGAAGCACCGTGAGGCTGTCATTGTATTTGCTCCTGATTATCCAGAACATGTTGTCTTTTATGATCTCCAGTCTGGAGTGCTGAACTGCACAAAAACTCTAGGATCATGTCTGAACAGCAAATCACGTTGTGAGATCCTGTGCCCCCATCCTAATGTCATCTGAAATGGCCCCTGTTCCTCACACAAAGGGTTTGGAACACCTTCTCAAGAAGTTCATGTATGTTGCCTTGGGATTCACATTGCTAATAGGCATTTGGATGTGGGTAGCCTGTTTTAGAGCAAGAGAGTGTCTTGCCATGTGAATTCTTGCTGTGCCATGTCGTTTGGTCATTCTAGCATATGTCCAAGCATGGGTTATTTGATTTTCCAGCACACACATAGTCTAGGTGTAATATTCAAGGCTGTGAATTCCCAGGGTTACAGATTTCAGTGAATCCCTTTACAGTTCTTGCCCTAACCGTCTAATCCCATCGATTTTGGTATAAATTATATGCTTAGACACTTCAACAAACAGATTTTAGTGGAATTTTTAGATGCTTATATATAAACATATGTAGTTTTAAAAATAAGACCTGTAAACTGTAAATCTTTGGTCTATAGATGCGTTTTAATTTGTCCTCACAACTACTATAGTGTCACTGTAGAAATAATTTCAGAATAAAACAAAACTACATTTTTTATCTATGTTAGTTTACTCCATCATTCTTACACAGCAATGTCTTTAGTGTAAAAGAAGTTAACTAGAGGGATTAATATTCATAAATATGTATTTTAAGGGCATTATTTAATTTGTTTTAATTTTTTCCTGTTATCTTTTCCTCCTTGCCCTTTCACTTTTTTTTTAATTTATTTTAATTTTTACTTTGGCACTCATAACTGATAATATAACAACATTTGCATTTAACAATTTACATAATATAATTGTAAAAAACTTTTAAATAAATGAAAGCTTGCAGATTATAAAAAAGCAGAGTTTAGCAATATTGGAGTTCACACAGAGAGGAATGATGCTGATAAGGCAGTATGACTCTAATAAGTGTAGTAAAATCTCATTCCTTAAGCCACAAAACAAAGCTAATTAAGACAGAAGAATTCAAGCACAAATTGAAAGTGATCTTTTTTTTTTTTCCAGCTGAAAGAGTTTTTCTCTAAAACCGGCATATATAATACAGTGTATCTTGGATTAATTCCAAGAAGAATTGTGAGCCAGTGCAGAAGGCCACACTGGGATTAACAAATACATAAAAGCATTTGCACCAGGGGTACAGCTGGAAACAGTGTAAGATGACCTAACAATTTATGTTTACAAGAGAATATACTGAAGTTAGAAATGAAAGATGATTGACTCCGTTCTGTCTGAGGATGCACGAATTTGAGAGGGAATTGAAATTATTTTTCTTCCTCAGAGCAAAAGACTCTGCTGTGATTATGATTAGGTTCTGCAGCCCTGATTAATTTTAAACTTCTCTGTGATTTGAAAAGAGTATTTCTTACCCAGAGAAATGCTATTCTATGGCTCTTTCTTTCAATACCTGACCTTGTCTTCCCTGTCCTTCTTGCTTAACATTTTGTATTCTTCTAGTCAACACCTGCCATTGACATCCATACTCCCATGTCCATTCAGTCCTCTGTCACCCTTCCCTTGTCAGCCTTTTTCCCGCCCTACACACCTACCACAAGCCCTCTCTCTCTGTTCCTAGATGCCATATTCTTTGGGAAGTCACCATCCATTGAACCTCTTCATTGACAATGTCTTTCTCCTCTCCTGGGCATCCTTTGTCTTACTGGCTCTCTCTCACATATCTGCTTCTTACTCACTCTCATCTCTGTCCCTTCACAGACACCTAGTCTTTACAGGTGCATCTTTCTGTAGTTTAGGACTAGAATTTTACTAAGGAAATCTTGGAGTTGGTAAACCTAATGTCCTGGAAACACTGCCAAACAGTGAATCCTCCTGCCAAAGTAACACTGAACTCCAGACCTCCATAAGGTAGAGGAAAATCAAAGCCATGTTGCCTTTCAGTGAAGAAACACATGGATGAAATGAAACATTTGTTGCCTTTCAACCATTCCTATGCTAGTTTATACTGATGCAGCCAGAAAGTTTGAAGAATGAATGCTTTGGGTAATTTCAGTAGAGATTGCTGTAAATTGTCAGTGCTATAGTTACTCTGGGGACAGACAGAAGTTGTGGCTAGCTTGGCATCATTTTACATTCCCACATGAGTTAATTTTAAAATGAACAAAGGGGGTCAGCACAGCCATGGATAATTGACTGTAGTGCAATAGCAGAATAAATAATGCTTAAGAGTGTGTTCATTGGGTAGGATGCTCAGTAAGACACTACAAATCTTAAGCTTCTTACTCGTAGCTTGCTAAACGAGTAAGCAAAGACACAAAGTGACCTGAACTTTATATGCATTTGCCTTTCTTTCTAAAATAGCAATGTTTACTCTTGCAGACACAGATATACAAGAGAAAGGAAGCCACTGCTTCAAACTGTGTAATAAAGAAAGCAATAAATGGAGAACCTTCATTCTGCTGTACCACTGGAACAAAACTCAAAAGAATAAGTTAAGAGTCAAGGTTTGACTTTTCATGATTATTGTATGGCTGTAGCCTTCAATATCAGCAGCTTTTGTCACTGTAAACTCAGCTGATTCAGAATCTGTAATACATGTTTATCCTGTTCCTGATCTTTCAATCACACAGGGCAACTATTTACCACAGTCTTGTCAATAACATTATTTGTGGAGAAAGTAAACTTCTTTATTAGTTTGACTCTTAATCTTTCCCCAGTCATAGTTAATAGGTATTCCTTTATTCATTGTCCCCCCAAAATGCTGTGATTCTTAATATGCAATATGAAGTCTTTTAATGCTAGAGATTAGAGCATCTGTGAACTATGGATGATGTGAAAAAAGACTAGTCTTGGAAGAAACCTTAAATGACAGTGAACATCTGAACCAGACAATTAATTCTAGGCAATCTAGCCATTTAATATTTTGTCCAGTCAAATACCAACATTATGTCTTTTCAACAAGTAAACTTAAGAGAAAAAATAATATTGTTGACAAGAAATGTGTTTTTAATGAAACATATAATCTCTGATATATCTGTACAATGTGTGATATCAATCAGTGTCTATTTGTTTTTCCTGTCTCACTGTCTGTAAGGTTAAAAGGAAAATTACTCCATGTTCTCTAAAAACATATTCACAACCTTGCCTCTTTTGAAAAATTCACATGGAATGTGCAGCTCAAACAAAGAGGAGCTGCCTGAGATATTTTATTATAAGATATTACCACTGTTCAAAAGATATTTTTTAATTCCTTTCCTCTCCTCTCAAAAGACATTATGGAGAAAAAGAAATTATGTGGATTTTTTTCCAACTTTCAAAACATATTATTTTGAGTCACCTTTTGAAAACAGAAAAGGTTTTCTTGGAAATACACATGCTAGCAAAAAAACGCTGAACTGCATTCATAAATAGTATGTAGGACAGGACTAACCCTGGGGGCCAGTTCTCAATGAGCTTGTGCTACCCTGGAACTAGACAGCAGTAGCAGAACAGAGGTCTTGTCAGAGCAACAGAGCAAATCCCCAGAGTAGTTTGGCTGTGGCTGACTTGAATTTGTTGATTTACATTCTCTGAGACAATGTGTGGTTTCTTCTAATAGCTACATGACCAGTTTTCTTAATTATTCATCATCTTTAACATATGCCATTATAAGCCATTTCTAAATGAATCTTCAACATAAACATAATACTTTGTTTATTTTCCTCTTTCATATGTGATCCAAAAATAGGCACTTGAAAGCACCCACAACTTCCCTTGTTTTAAAGGAAACTTCTTTCCAAATTGATTAAATTGCTTCCATGAAAAAAGGCCCATGATTTAAAAAAATGTTGAAAAATACCACTCCAGATCAGCGTTTGCATATACCTTGGGGACCTACCATGGAAAATGTTTACATAATTCACTTGAGTCCCAGCTGAATGAGCTGAGGAGAAACATCCATAGCAATGAACACCATCATCTTGTTAGACTCTGCCTGAAGTCTGGAAATACTTGCAAATATCAGTGTAAAGATATAGGGCTAAAATCCTTGGTTTACCTTTAAGAATGTTAAATAAATGAACTCAGCAGAGAAAAATAAACTATAGATCTGATGCGAATTGTTTTCAACTTTTTTGCTAGGTAGCATAAAACCACATTCCTTACCCTCAGTCACATGGTAAATAACATCAAGAATAATTTCCCAGTTAAGGAATCAAGTACACTGGTTTAGTAGTATAAGCATTCATTCCACAGATTAAAAATAAATTAATATTTAGTCAAATGCCATGGTGAAAGAAGATAACAAAACTTGGGGGGAAAATTATTAAGGACATGAAAAATTAGATCACCTGCAGTTTTCTATCGTAAAGGAATGAGCAGATCTGTAAGCAACCCAAAAGCTACCCATTTCCCTTTGATGAACTCTTACATCAATGTAAAGAGTTTTGTCTACAGGTTTAAACAAAAAAAAATGCTAACATAGTGGGAGGATCTTTGCTATGACAACTTCTGTCTCAGTATAGAAATATCAACAGGTTAGCGATAGTATTGTTTTGCTTTTGATGTTGCTTTCTATTGTATGAGAACTGCTGAGTAAGTAAAACCAATGCTGAGAGACAGGTTGCCAAACCACACCAATGCAGTTCTTCCCAGTCTGTATGTAGAACAATTCTCTCTACCTGGACACTTCATACCAACATGACTGCAGAGTTGCCATAGTACAGCTGTCTTGTACACTCTGAGGTTATGGAAGTACAATAAGTGTTGTTCTCAGGTCACATAAGTGTGGTGGTTTGACCCTGGCTGGAGGCCAGACTCCCACCAAAGCCGCTCTAGCACTCCTCTCTTAGCTGGAGAGGAGAGAAAATATCTACTGAGAGGCTCAGGAGTCAAGACAAGGACAGGGAGAGGTCATTCGGCAATCAGCGTCACCTAAGAAACAGACTCAATACAGAGGAAAGGCAAGAAAACTCTAATTCATTACACTGCACACACAGAGAAACCAGAGTCAGTTAATGAGAGGTACAAAGAGCTCTTAAAACACCACCCCCTCCCCTCCCTCCTCTGCAGACTTCAGTTTATTCATGACTTTCTTTTTTCCAGGATGGCATGGCGGGAAGGGGGGAAATAGGGAATGGAGACTTCAATCTTCAGTCAGTTCCTCATGAGTTGTTCTCCTCCTGGGTGGGGGGAATTTCTCACACTCTTTCCCTGTGCCAGCGTGGGGTCCCACCCACAGCAGACAGTCCTCCACGACCTTCTCCACGTGAGTCCTCTCCCACGGGGCCTCGACTCTTCACAGAATCACAGGCTCACAGAATCACAAGACGTTAGGAGTTGGAAGGGATCTTGAAAAGTCATCCAATCCAATCCCCCTGACCAAGCAGGATCACCTAGATAAGATCACACAGGAACACGTCCAGATTGGTCTTGAATGTCTCCAGAGAAGGAGACTCCACAACCTCTCTGGGCAGCCTGTTCCAGTGATCTGTCTCCCTCATGTTGAAAAAGTTCCTCCTTATATTAAGATAGAACTTTCTATGTTCCAGTTTGGAAACATTGCACCTTGTTCTATCACTGACCATCGCTGAGAAGAGCCTGGATCTATCCTCCTGACACTCACCCTTTACATATTTATAAACATTAATGAGGTCATCTCTCAGTCTCCTCTAAACTGAAGAGACTCAGCAACCTCAGCCTTTCCTCAGCAGGAAGAAGTTCCACTCCCTTAATCATCTTAGTTGCCCTGCGCTGGGCTCTCTGAAGGAGTTGTATGTCCTTCTGGAACTGAGGGGCCCAGAACTGGATGCAATACTCCAGGTGAGGTCTCACCAGGGCAGAGTAGAGGGGAAGGAGGACCTCTCTTGACCTACCAGCCACCCCCCTTCTAATACATAGAAGTGTATTAAACACTATCTTTCCCTATACCTCCACCTGTCCCAGGTATTTCTCCATGGGCTACAAGTGGGGTCTCTTTGACCTCCATGGGCTGCAGGGGGACACTCGCCCCACCATGGTATTCTCCACAGGTCACAGGGAATCTTCTCTCAGCACCTCCTCCTCCTCCCCTTCACTGACCTTGGTGTCTGCAAAGTTTCTTTACCTTCTCACTCCCTTCTCTGGTGGCCAAATGCACCTGTTTCGGTTTTTCTCTCTCTGAAATGTGATTCCCAGAGGCCTGTGATCAGCGCTGATTGGCCCAGCCAGCCTTGTCAGTAACAGGGTTTGGGAGTTTGGCCTTGGGAGTCCAGCTGGGATTTACTTTGTTGGACCCTTAAGAACCTTCTAGCTGCTTCTTAAAGAAGCCACATTGCAAACCTACCAAAATGAGGAGAAATGGAAGAATCATGGGTACACATTCTTTAACTTATCAAACATCAGGACTCTTTTAAGTCTGGAGGACATCTTAGAAGTAAACCAAAAATGCATCTATTACAAAACCTATGTAGCTGGTAGATTTCATTGGACACTTAAAGATTAATTTATATCTTTGTCAAGAAGATAAACATGGAAGTGCAGCTGCATACTGCTGAGTCAGAAGATGGCAATCATAACCCTGTATTGTTTCACCAGCAGTTAGGAAGGTGCTAGACAAAAAGTGGTTCAGTAGTGCCATGTGTTGTTTTTTATTTTAAATTCTCTTCCCACACTGTCTCACAACAAAATACAAGTCATAGTACCTACTTCTCTACTACTGCTTTCCCAGCTGTATTCAGATCAGTAATGGAACACTAATCTCTGTTGCTACTTTTTCTCACCCTGTCCCACTTCTATATCAGTAAGAATGGTTTGTTCTTCATCATGCTGCAAGCTGTTGTACACCAACTCAGTTGTTCTAGTGCTGGTTTCTTTTTTTTTTTTCATGGGCCAAGGCATGCCACCCAGCCGATATTGCACATGCTGGATCCACTAAACTCACTATGCTTTTATTCCATCCACGCAACTTCTCAAACCCCAATGATGTCTGGTCCTATGAGGGCTCCCAGCCCTGCCTGACAGTCCTGAGTAGGTTGTCTTTTCCTGAGCAGTTCTCAAGTCCCAGTGAAAAACACCAGTTTGCCTGTCTGAAGGCCAATGGAAACTCTCTCTGTTGATCAACATTGTAGCGTCAATTCCCTCTGCTGACTCTTACTTCTTCAGAGCAGTTTGGTCAACTTTGTTCTGGAAAAAGTTACTTTATACAGTTTACCTCCTTGTGTTTTATGGCTGTGGCACCTTTAATTTTGTAGTAAACAGCCTGAAACTGAACTACCAGTACAAAAATTAAGATTTTCCTGATGAGGAGTATGGCTGCAAGTAACCAAGTCAAGTTACAACTTATTCTACTGCCATTAGAGTTTGCTGCTCAAACCTTTGCTTCTGTTTGTAGGTGTCTGTTCATGCTTGCCCTCTCCTCCCTTCTTGTTGCTTTACATTCCTTCTAAAATGCATTTTAAAATCTCTTCCATTCAAGAAGTTTCTAAGAGTCCATAAGTATAATAATATTATCTAAGCTGTAGGACTGAATGACTGACTACATCTTTTGAAGGCAATTAAAACAAAAAACCAAAACAAAAAAGACAAACATTTCAAACTCTGAAACAATAGATACTGTAATCAAATGAACATTTTTACGAGTATGCTCAGCTATGTTGCTCCATACACTGGAAAGAAATGCAGGCTAACTGTTATAACAGACACTTAGGAAGACTACAGCAAGTTTAGTCATGAATGTTTTGAAGCTAATAATCTCCCAGTATTTGGGCTCTTACATGCATTTTCCAGTTAAAATATAGTGACAGTTTATTTTAGTAGTTCATCCTTGTTCCTTATGTTCCAGTAAGGAACAATTAGTTTATTTTATGGATATATTTTTACAGTCATTTAGCCTATAATACAGACTATTCCTCTTTTTAGGTATCATTAAACCCAAAACTAAACAAGCCAGTCAAAGTGATCAGGTAACAAACCATTACAGGGTATAGACAAGCTGCTACTTGCAGGAAGAGTAATTTGTTCATACAGGCTTTAGTTACAGTTTTGGTATGATGACTTATAACAGTAAGGTCATACTCCTTATAGGTGTTAATTAAATTGACTACATTCCAATTATTAATGGAAAAAAAAAAAAAAAAGAAAAAATATGCTTAGCTTCAGCAGAGAACCATTGGCAGGTTTTTGAGAGTTACCTAGTTACCTGCTTTGAAAATTAATATAATTTCTCTTCTCAGGTGAAGTTTGCAGAAGCTTCTCAATGCCAGATTCTCCCTGTACTAAAATTCAGAGGAAAGGCTATTGTGTTAACTAGTGGCAGGAGGAGCTGCTGGGAAAGGTCTAGTCCTGGAAAAAAAATGTGGAACCATGGCACCAGGACTGTCATATGGGCTAAGCCAAAATTTCAACAAAAAAAAAGAAAATTAAATGCCAGTGAACCACTGATATATAGGCCTAAAAAAGACCTTCCAACTGTCCAGTAATTTTTACCTGAAGGTCTACTGTTTTGAAGGGATCCATGAGAGAAAATCAAGCTCCTGTACCCTGTACATCAAATTAAGTGTGTAACATTTCTGCAGTTCCAGTGGAATGTTTTAGGAGCCCACAAGTCAAAAAATTTCCAGTTTCAGGCCAACATTCTAAATTGCATCAGGGCTCACTATGGTCTGTCTTTAACAGACGTTTGTCTAACTTGTTCTTACTAAACCTTCACAGAACATAATTCTGCAAAAATCTTTGAAAAATGTTCTAGACAAACATCTGTTATTCATGATATCTACCTGTTTATGACTTTTATATAAAACATGCTTTTATAAAATATCCCATTAAAAACTATTAATTCTTTCCAAATCTGTAAGAGCCCAAAGGAAAGTGAAGATTGTTCTGACCTGGAATTCTGAAAAGTGATCATGTAGAAGTCCATGTGCCTGTGTCCTGAAGCATGTAGAAAAATGTTAATTATAATGAACACTTCATAGGAAAATTCTTCCACTGGACTTGTGAGAAATCCTGGTGCAAAGCAGGTGTTGAGGCATGACTATATTCAAAATAAAGGTTGCAGCTATTTCCATTAATTATAGCAGCAGGGAGATAACACTCACCTATTTAATCCAGCCCCTGAGCTTATTTTCCTGGAGTGACATAAGTTCTGGTTCTCAAACTAGTGTGTTTAAAGAGAATATGGTGTCTAATCAGCATCAACTTTTCATTTCAATGCCATGATACTGGAATTTGGTGGTCAGGCCTATTCATCTACAATGTAGAGGCTTCAAAATTTTATTGCAAATTAGTTCGGACAGAAATTAGTACTATAATTCCACCTTCTCCTTCCCTAAAGCAAATTCCTCAATATTTGAACTCTATTGGGTAATCTTTTCCTGGTTTTGATACTGGGATAGAAATAAATACCAGACTTTTTCTGAAATACAATTTTCGTTATCCAACCAGCTCTACTAAAATATTGAAAGCTCCTATCTTCCTTTGGTCTGAATTCTTATATCTTCTTTCAGAATACTACAACCACATTTCTCTGGCCTAGGTGTATATACATTCTCAATATTGTAATTTTTGTATGTATAACACAAAAATATCCCTGCATCCTGCTTCCTGAGGAAAACAGGGACTAAGTATGACCAGAGCAAGCTTAAACTGCACTGAAAATAAGGTCATGTTGGATGGATTTGTACACTCCGTGGATCACTCAGATCATGAATTCATATGCATAATATCTAGAAATTGATCTAATTCTCAAAGATAGCAACCTCAGTGTTGTTTTTATTTTTTCTATTTGTTATTTTACTTTGCCATGATCTAACTACTGATTCAAAACACTCTTTGTAAGAGAAAGAAAAATATCCAGCTAGCAGGTGATAGAAATATGTCTGCCTATTTTACAACAAATCAGAAGTACATCAACATAGTGTACATCAAGATTATGTGCATTTTTTTTCAAGATTTAACACTGAAGTGTTATTTAAACACATTACTTTCTTGTAGTTCCCACCCCCTGCCACAGGCAGGGACACCTTCAACCTTCAATAACTGAATCTCTAGGAAAGAGGCTGAAATTTTTTAGAAGTGAACATTTATATTTAAATAGTGGTAGACCCCTAATAATATTCAGAATATTAAAGAGAGAGAGAGAGGGAGAGAGAGAGAGAGTGTTTTCCATGAGAGTAAGAATCCTATGTTATGACACAAACATCATCTTAAATGAGTAACTTTCTATCTACTATGTACTTTCTAATTATTATTTTTACTACTCATCTTAACCTTTTTTTCTGTATGTCTTGCATATTCATGATGGATTAAACAGTCAACATAGATCGCAGAATAAATTAAATCTGTTGAGCATATTTCAATCTTGTAACATAAAAGATCCACAAAACACTTTGCATGTATTGGGAAGAACAGATAGGATTGTACAAACAGATTTGGTATGAAATAGAGGGACTGCTTTCCATAAATAGAAAAGACTCAAGCAGATCATGAATAAACAAAGACTTTTGTAGAGCATGATATAAACAACTTCTTTTCAAAACAGTGGAGTTTAATCAATGAAGTTTAGCCAATTAGCAGTTTTGAACAAGTTCTGTTTAGTGCAAGTTTCATGTGACAATTGACACATACAGCATATTTCTTCTAAAGGATTTTACTCTGACAGCCCAAGACATTCTGACTTCTACAAAATCATCTCTATCCCTTTGTAAGAACATTTTTCCAGTTTGCTTTGGGCAACCCAGCCCTTCCATTTTGCTGGATTTTAATTGCCATTACTTTGAAGTAGATTTTTGAAAAGAACCTGTTGCTTTTGTGAGGCCCTTTTTTTTTTTTTTTAAGTAATGCTCATTTTATCTTTTATCCTCCTTATTCCTAAGTCAACAGCAGTTTGTCATTGTATTTGTGTTGGTTACCTAGGAGCTGCAATTATTAAACAACACCATTTTTTAGTAAGAAAGTAAAAATAGCCTGAAAGCATCCATCTAAATATATTGATTATATGAATTAGTGTATATAGCATAAAGATAGATAGATGATTTGTTTGTGGGAAGCAAACTTTACTGGGAGTTTATTGTAATGTATTTGATAGACAATATTTCAGAAGGTTTTTCTTTACCTAAGGTATCAACAATCCAAGCTGCTTTGTTATATTTTTACTGTTTGTTAAAGAAAAACCTTTGCACCTTTTTCTATTCACTTTCTGTGCAGTACCAGCTGTCTAAATTCTGCTGACAATTCAGGACAAGTACAAAACGTGCTTGTTTAGTCTCTTCTCATTGTGTGGTGACACGTTCATTTATTCTAAAAGTAATTTATTCTAGAACTTTGTTTAGATTGTTGTGAATTCGTGAGAAGTCTTAAGTATGTCAAATGAACTAATTTTGTTATGTTTTGGTAAATGTTTTCAGTTGGTTAGATATACAGGCAACATGTGTATGGTTTGATCCTTTTCCTCTTGCCCTGCAAATGCTTGCTATTTCCTCTTTGAATTACAAGTGATCTCTTTTCCAGAGAAGGGCTTCAAATGCATATAAATTATGGTGGCAGTTGTTTGCTGCTTGCTAAAATCGATGGGTGGCACACTCTGCATGTAAACATGCCAGTCTTCCCTAAAGACAGGTTGTTCCAAGAATCCTGAGCTGTTTATTTCACCTCTCAACCTTTGAATTCCACCTGCAATTATAATTCAGAGTTCATCTTATTGCACTCGACTAGGCATGTTCTTCACTCTGGATTTCTCTGCTGCAGGCTTCATTTTCACTTTGGTTTTAAACCTCTTTTTAATAAATACCTGTAAATCTGGTAATGATCTCTTTATTTCTACGATGAAATCTTGCTCCAATTACAAATGATAGAAGTGAGACAGTCCTGCTACTTTGTGCATCCCAAGAGCATTTCAATAACAAAACATATCTCTCTCATCAGAACAATTGTTGTTGCATTATTCTGATTGTTAGAAAAGATTCAGAGAGGAAGTAAATGGCTTACAGCTTAGTCACTATATTCAGCTCCTGAGCTGACCACTAGCTTCCTGTGCAGCAATGAGGCCTCAACACCCAGGGAAGAGAGGCAACATGGACATCCTATGAAGACCTCATGATTACAAACTTCATTGATATTTGAGGTACTGAAACAGATTCACAGATTCACAGAATTCCAAGTCCTGACATTCTGTGATTCTGTGATTCTATTTTCTATTTCTATTATTTTATATAATTGTAGGGGTTGGAAGGGACCGCAAGAGATCATCGAGTCCAACACCTCTGCCAAAGCAGAAAGGAGCTGAATGCAAATCTCCCACATCCAATGTCATTGCCCTGACTGTCAGCTATGGACTGATCATAGAGCTCCTCCTGTTTTTCAGTCTGGTTCAGCTGACAGGCTCTCAGAGCAACCTCAGTATCCTAAGTATCCTCAGGATGCTCGACATAGCAGGACCAGTGAGAAGGAATATAGAGGAACAACATACCCATGAGACAGGTAGGGGGATTCATTTTATCTGTTAGTTCTGACAAGATTTAAGTTCAAACAACCACACAAAAGTGCTAAAAAATCTTTGAGACATAGAGAGGTATGTACCCAGGAACTGCCAGATGGTGTCTAGGTTAGGTAGCACAGTGCCATATCAATACACTCATATTTTCCTTTGTGTAAGCTGGTGTATCTATAGGCATTAAAATAACAGGAAATCAATTTATTAAACTCTTAGAATCAGACCCTTCAATTGCAAATCTGTTTTCTTTAAAGAAAAAAATAAAATAAACAGCTCTGCAGAAGATGAAGACTTGGAAGCTCATGGCTTAAATTCGTATTCATAAACCATTTCACAAAGCAATCTACAAATGTGGTTCCTTTATATGAGTGTTGATGGTTAATATAAAGACATTTCCATGATAGAATTGCTAGATAACTTTACTATAAATTTATAATTTATGTTCATATTACAAATTCATGTCAAGTTATAGATGCTGTTCAAATCAAAGTGCAGATCAGCAGACATTAAATTACACTATTTCCAGGGCATGGCTTTTCAATAATGTTGACCTAACCTGAATGAGGTGAACAGGTAGCTCTCTCAGCTCCTGTATGGTTTTTATTATGTTACAGGCTTGCATAAAAATTACCCATGAGGAAATAAATTCTGTATTTGACACAAAAGCTCAAACTGTAGGCTATGAAGCATTACAAGAGTTACAGGCTACTGAAGAGGCAATTTTATTCAGACCCAGATTTTTCCACTCTTCCTGGTTTATTTAGGACCACATCCTGGGATTCATTCACCTGACAAAGGACAGCAAAAGCCCACCAGGGAACAAACTTATTCCTCATTTAAATCTATTTTGATGACACCTGAGATCACTTTGAATCAAATATTACACTCCCATGGTGTTTTGTTACTGAGAAACAACAGAGGTCCATTTCAGGCTGCATATGGGGCAAGTCAACATCTACCGGAGTTGTGTTTATCTTCAGTTCTTCCCAAAATGTGCTGAGTTTTGATATGTTATTATGATAGGTGTTCATCAAACCACTTTGCATCTTACCCAAGTCCCTTTGTCTGGTGTTTCACCACTCACAGTGCTCCTCAGGGCAGTACTGGGAGCTGCCAGATTATCAGTGAGGTCCCGTGTCATTAGCTGCAGAGGTTGCTCTCGACTGACTCCCTTCGCAGCCCACTCCCCCCACCATCCGGATGAAATGCTCTGATTGGAACAATGTAGTGAAAGGCTGGGTTAGAAAAGGTCACTAATGGGAAACAGTGTTTTTCAATTTAATGTCCTTAAGAGATCATAGATTATTAATTATCACAGAGTCATGAGCCTTACTCAAAAGAGACTTGATTGGTTCAAAACAAGAAGTCACTGCAAGATTACCAAGGAATTTATAATGCCAGAATATTATCTGGTATTACAAAGGGACCACAGACATGAGAATCAAGGCCTTTGGGAGGTTTCATTTTCAGTCTGCTCAGGCTCAAAAAAGAATCACTCTGCTAATATTGCTGAGCTCCTCTGGCAAATGTATTCATCAAATAAATAATTTACATTATAAAGGCATAGGACAATAGATGCACAAAAGCCACCAAAGGCGACGTTTTAATACAGTCCATTTAGAAAATAGAGACAATGAGAATGGCATTTTTCTGTCTCTCAAAGCCTGTGTTAATTCCTATGCAAACATTCTAAACTACCTGTGACAGCAGAAGTGTCCTGGAACACAATGTTCCCGTGAACTGTGAATTAGGAAAAAAAAAAAGTATAATAAAGTTATAATCAGTTCACAGGGACATTGCTGTTAGCTGCCAACCAAGCTAGCATTCACCCTCACAGTCCTGGTTATGTCATCTACAAGGCAATATGAAACCAATTGCTCAATAAGATGAATGATTAATTTGTGCTGTAATTCACAGTCACTGCATGATACTATTTTGTACGTATTATTTCAGAGAAGGAAGAGAGATGCCATTAATGTTATGAAGGTTCTTAACTGCATGAGTTCTTTCATTCCCCCTTTCATCATTTGCACTACATGTAGCTTTGTTGCAAGACATATACTGAATAAATGACTAGACCCAGATGGATCTGTGCAAAAATGTACCCTGGCCTTTCTTCTGAACCTTGAAGAAGAGTGTCTGGCCAAAGCATGTTTAGGACCAGATTTTGCAATGTTTTCTTCTGTCTAGCAATTGCAAGCATTACTGCATGTCTGGATTGCAATACCAGTACTAACTGAGTGAGAATTATTCTGCTATTTCTAAACCAGGACTAGGCACATTTCAAATCCCCTTGCCTTTTACATCCTGTTTTTCAGCGTACCAGATTACTACTTTCAAAGCCTTTCAAAACTCTTAGCCAGCATATTCATTGCTTTTATCTCTATCAGATCACACATCATCCACTTCTTCCTCCTTTCTCTGGTGGATGTCAGCCAGAATTGCCTGTCGTTTATATTATCCAATAAGCCTCACATTTAAGTATTTGTTCATTGAATCGCTCACTTAAAGAAAATAATAGTCATCTTTTTACAGCATCTTTTTATAACATCATATTTCTTTACCAATATAGTAGCTAGAGCTCTTGCAGGATGGGGAAACATGCCTCTTTGAGGTTTTTCTGTTGGAAAAACACATTTCACATTTCAAGAGACATTTCTAAATGATAAACTAGAACCAGATTCCCTTTTGTCTTTCCTTTTAGTTCATGACCTTGCAAATACAAGCTGCTTGATTGCCCAGCTCAAAGAGGGAGTTGTAATGGAGCAGGGATATGTCCTAGTCTGGGACACTTAAAAGCACTCTGATAAGGACAATCTCTTGAATTGTGAGCTCAAAAACTCTCAAAACTGAAGATAGCCAAGATCCTAACAATCACATTTTCTAGGAATTTTGGTAGCCATCAGGCTATTACAAAATATACTTAGCTGCATGATCTTTGTGTAACCTACCGAGTAGGTAAAACAATGGATTTCCTACGCTAATACTTGGGATTGGCAAATGTTGGAAGGAGAGGGGCCTATTTCCAAGAGTATTTCTTACTCAAGTAGGAGTTATTCTGTGAGTATATACCAGCTGCTCTGGGAAGGTTAAGGTTGAGATGAATAAATGCTAGTGGCTCAGCTAGCTAAAGGCTAAGGCCTCCTGAGGGAAGCCTTCAGCTTGTTGAATGTCTACATGGAGAATATCTGTACCTGCATTAGTAACCAGTCCATTTTGAAGAACAGGTTGATCTAATCTATCTTAGACATATATTTCAGGTGATAGATTGCAACTCCTAAGTGTCTAATTCTCTGGGTTTATAAAAAAGAGCAGAAAACTAGCTGTTTGTCTACCTGAAGTCAAATAAATAAATACATTCAGAATAACAGAAGATACATTGTTTCACTGTCTAAACCTTTCCGGGGATTTTAGGGCTGAGCAATTTTCTAAACCATTATCTTCAACAAGGAGTTGTCACCTTCAGATAGACCCAAGTACTGTGTTACATAGATGATGCTTGATGGCCCATTCTGAGCTCAGTATTTATGAACTTATGAATCAATAATTTTAATAAAATTAATTCAGACACTCCATATAGCAGCACAGATCCCAAATGTCAAACAGGCAAAGATAAGAAGCTGAAGTATGACTGATTGCAGACCGTAGTAATCAATAAGGTTTTAGAATTTACTACATCTTTCACACAGTTAGAGATTACTTGTTTTTCCAGTGTCTTAATTTTTGCATGCTTTTCCATGTTAACATCTTTTAAAGAGTAAAATGAGCAATAATAGTTATGACAGTAATTCTAAATAATAATTATAATTAATACTTATAATAATAACAAAACCAATGATGACCATAATTCTCTTTCCCTGTGTATTAGTGCCTTTAAGAACAGGTTGCACTTCGATCATCATTCTACACAGTCTTGTAGTTACCCTTAGACTGAAATGGGGAGGGGGGGATAGGGGGTTGCTTGGTTATTTATCACTGCAGGAATGGAACCTGAAAAATTAGGATCGCCTTTCTGAAATGAAAACTGTGTAAGACTGACAAGTCATTTAGCACTTATTATTATGGTATTTCTGTGCTCCTGCAAGACAGCTGGAAGAGTTTCATTTATCATTGTACAGAAACTATTCTAAGTTCCACATATGGGAGCTGCTGTAAAACACCTGGTCTGGTTCAGAAAACGTCTGCTAAAATTTTACGGGAGTGAAATCAGTTTTAAAACTAAGATACTGAATGCTGATCATTGCTTATTTAACCTTATTTATAATTAGAATAGGGTAGTTTTGCCTGCTTTGCAATTTTTTTTAACACTGGAGCATGGTAGAAACATTAGGAGTTAAAAAATATATTCATAGAAACACACCCACACAAAGGATGTCAGATAATTCAGGTTAGAGGGGACCTCGAGAAGCCTTTAGTCCAACCTCCTGCTCAAAGCAGGGTCAGCCACAAGGTCACACCAGGTTGCTCAGGCTTTAATTTATTTATTAGGTTATTTATTAGGTTTTCTGGCTTGAGGAAGAAAGGGTGGTTCGCAAATGCTTAGAAGTATGGGCTTCATTCACATCTCTTTTTGAACTTTTCCACAGTCTGTCTGTCAGCTGCTGAGGTGTATTGAAATTTCCCCTTTGCCTGTAGGCATAGTAATAACTTGAGCAGTGAATTACTGAAAATATTTTCTGTTTCTGTTACATTCCCTGTTTCTTATATCAGATTTATTTTTAGTATTAATAACAAGTAATAAATTATGTTGGGAAAACAGGTGGGTGTATTTATTTCTTTTGGTATTTTTAGAAGATCCTCAAAGCAGCCCAGGAACCTAGGTTGCTAATTTTTTTTTTTCCAGTTTGCAAAAATCCACCTGAAATTTAAAAAAAAATAAGAAAAGGAAAGTGGAACTCACTAGCAAGCATCTTATGTTGCATTCTTTCCTTACCTGCACTTGTAACTCAGAAGAGTGAAAAAGAGATAATTTACCTCCATGGTTTTGATTGTATTATGAGGACAAGATAGAAATTAAAATTAATTAAATTTGAACATAAATTTTTCTGTTTTCAATAACATATTGCTGGATTTGAGTGAAAAACTTTAGCACATACAGGGCAATGGATGTCATACATGCAATGTTATAAAGTGTCACAATCCTTGTTAAAAAGGTTATTACACACCATATGGTTATCAAGAGAAAAAGGAATCCTATTAAGTTCATTAGGTCTTCATATGAGTAGAAATAGGTTTCTACAACTGCACAAAGGATCTAGTGTTTATATTTTTAATAATTATAATTTTCATTAAAAGTTACATTATTTCATCAAAACTTCTACTGTTCATCTACCAGGGTCTACCACTGTAACTTAACTTTTTTCATTACTTCTCATTCCCAGGATGGCACAAGGGAGGAAAGGGGGTGGGGGGGAATAGGGAATGGAGGCTTCAGTCTTCAGCCAGTTCCTCACAAGTTGTTCTCCTTCTGGATGGGGGCATTTCTCACACTCATCCCCTGTGGGGTCCCAACCATTGGAGACAGTCCTCCACGACCCCCTCCATGTGAGTCCTCTCCCACAGGGCCTCAGCTCTTCACCAACTGCCCCAGCGTGGGTCACTGCTATAAACTCATAGAAAGTCTCTCAGTCCCAGACTGCTGCCCCCAACCTGGTCCCCCACAGAGTCACAAGCACCCCCAGCAAACCTGCTCCAGCGTGAGCCTCGGTCTCTCTCTCTCTGACTCTTATCTCTCTCTGTGGGCTGCAGGTGCTGCCAGGGGCTTGCTCCAATGTAGGTCACTGATTCTTCCCTATTCCTCCACTTGCTCCACGGTGGGCTCCTGCCTGACCCAGGTGCCTCTCCACAGGCTAGAAGTGAGGTCTCTTCATCCTACATGGGCTGCAGGGAATCTTCTCTTAGTGCCTTCTCCTTCTACCCCTTCACTGACCTTGATGTCTGCAAAGTTTCTCACATCTTACTCCCTTCTCTGGTGGCAAAAATGTGGCTGTTTGCATTTTTCTCTCTCTAAAATGTGATTCCCAGAGGCCTGTGACCGGCACTGATTGGCCTGGCTTTGTCAGTAACAAGGTTTGACCTTGGGATCCCAGCTGGTATTTACTCTGTCAGACTTTAGAGAAGACTCTAGCTGCTTCTTGCAGAAGCCAGCCCCTAAAACCACAACATTCTTAACTAAACTTAAAATTGTATGGAATAATTGGGAGCATTGTATACACCCAAAATGTGTTTATGACATCTAATATAGAACGAGCCTTTCATTTGCATATTTATTTGAGCATTTCATGAATTAAACATTGCATAATGCAAACCTCCCCATTTTACTTTATTCTTTTAGTTCATCACAAAGAAGCTAAGTCTTACAGTGTATTGTGTATCATTAAATTGCTGTGGGGATGGGAGGGGGAAGTTTAATCTTGACTTTTTTATATTCCTTTGAATCGTGGGTAAGTCAAACTCTTTATTCTTAATAGCTGTCAAACCAGTATTTCCGTTTCCACTAAATTTACATTAAAAATGTAAGTCTGTTTTACATTGTTTTGTTAGGTTAAAACCCACCAGGAAAACAATGTTCTCTTTTAGCTCTATGTAAACAGAGGGTTTATTCATCAGAGTATTAAAATCGGGATTGCCTAGTGGAACTTTATAATATAATGGAGACTTTCAACAAAACACTTTGCATACTCTGTATGAAAGATGAATTTTTGTTAAGAAAGTTTTTAGACATCTTGAGGAGGCTCTTGTTCAGAAAAATTGTGGGATTGTGTAGTAGAGGTGCTGTCAGGGAAACACTAATGTGTTTACTCCTCTTTCAGTCTCAATTTTCTTTTTTAAAATGTGATTCCTATAAACATACCTCAGTGTAGGTATAATATCAAATAAAAAATATAATGAATAAGGGTTTTGTGATGAACGAACGAAGACAACCTTATACAGGTTGGCATTATTCTACATATGTTATTATTTGATGGTGGTGGTGTATTCAGGGAAAAAAAAAGTTATTGTACAAGACATATAATTCCTTCGTTTTTATGTACCTAAGAGCAAAGAGGGAGACAACAAAACGTTGCTTTGTGCAACACGAAGAGAATATTAAATACAGGTAAAGTAGCAAACAACGGGAAGAAAAAGATGGTATACATCACAGAAACACAGAATGTTAGGAGTTGGAAGGAACCTTGAAAGATCATCTAGTCCATCTCCCTTGTCTGAGCAGGATCACCTCGATTAAATCACACAGGAACGTGTCCAGATTGGTCTTGAATGTCTCCAGAGAAGGAGACTCCACAACCTCTCTGGGCAGCCTGTTCCAGTGCTCTGTCACCCCCACGGTGAAATAGTTTTTCCTTACATTCACATGGAACTTTCTATGCTCCAGCTTGGACCCATTGCCCCTTGTCCTATCACTGGCCATTAATGAGAAGAGCTTGTGTCCGTTCTCCTGACACTCGCCCTTTACATATTTATAAACATTTATCAGCAGTCTCTTCTTCTCCAAGCCGAGGAGACCCAGCTCCCTCAGCCTGTCCTCATAAGGAAGGTGTTCCACTCCCTTCATCATCTCGGTGGCCCTGAGCTGGACTTTTCCAAGGTATTCTATGTCCTTCTGGAACTGAGTATTATATATTATTTTATTATATATTGTTATTATTATGGTATGTTGCATGTTTATAGCTATACAATATAAATAAATATGTTGCTTTTTATATTATAATATATTTTAAAACAAGTATATTTAAAAATATATACTTGGAGTTTGCAACAGGCAAATCTTTGCCTTTGCTACAGACAGTATTAAAGATTTAATTTTAATTAGAGATTATTTTTTTCTATTAGGGAGAGTTGTTGCCACTTAAAGCCTGAGGCTACAGTAACAAATATCTATCCCCCATGCAAAAGAGACAGAACTATTGTTTTGACCTCATTCAGCTTTTTTCCTATTTCAATATCTGCTAATAACAACTGCTTTTAGTAATAAAATGAACTAACTGTATTTATTTAGTTCTGCAGCTCAACAGATGAAGCAGCTCACTTAACCCTAAGCTCACATGTAAGATGTGTCCCATAGATGTCACCTTTTTGAATAACCACCCGCACATGAAAGATATTTTCTGGCAGTTTCTAAAGAGTACATTTATGGCAAAACCATAGAAAGAGCAAGAGAAAACAAGTACACAGAGAAAGGAGAAGAAAGTCAAAGTGAAAACATAAAGATCAAAGAAATTTAAAATGTTTTACAAGGTGAGATAGATTTGAGGCAGTTGCTGAGAGTGAAATATAGGTAAACAGAAAGAAAAATAGCAAACAAACAAAGGAAGATTCAAATTACTATCTATCCCAGCTGTTTAGGCTTCACTCTCTCCTCCATTTTGAATTAGAAATAACTGGCTGTTCTGTTTTTCAAAGGTGTTATATCAATTTATGACAGCTGAAAGTTCAAACCTACCAGTCTATTGGGCAGTTAAAGAATAGTGGGTGAGCTACTCCTAAGAGTTCTTCTATTGTTGACTTTTCTGTATAAGTTGTAGAAAGAGGACAAAATTCACTTTTTATGTAATTACATGAAAGCATTTCCAAGAGGGCTGAGTTATATTTTTGAGGACATGGTCTAGCGGTGGACTTGGCGGCGGTAGGTTAATAGTTGGACTGGATGATCTTAATGGTTTCTTCCAACCTTAACAATTCTATGATTCTATGATTCTGTGTTTTGCAACAATATCATTGTTCCACCCTGATATATCCACCTGTTTGTTACTAATCACTGAAGAACCAGCACTAGCAGTTTGTGTTTGCAGGTGTCCAAGTGTGAGATCTCGACCCCTCCCATCACCAGTGGAAAATTACCTCCTGATTCAAGTAAGGCTCATTCTGAACTCTTTTCTGTTTTTTTTTCAAAGAAGTAAAACATTTTTTTAGCCCTGTGGTGTTAAAAAAAAATAAATTGTATGATATCCAGAAAATAAAACTTTGCAATACTGGTTTTAAGTGCTGTCTGCATACACAGTACCATACGTCTGGTACAGTAAAAATAGCATTTCTGAATTTGTATTTGCATGGGAAATTGCAACACAAGTGGGAAGAAGAACAATTACAGATCTTTGTTAATTAAAGTTCTAAAAATGAATTATGCAAATAAAACTCAAAAGGCTTTTAAAACTCTTTCCAGGATTTATTTCCAGTTTTTAATGAACATTTTAAATTATTACCTTTGCATAAAAGGCAGAGCTTTAAAATAGTTCAGCATATACTGCTGTACTGTTATACTAACAAGATAATAACTCATCTTCCTCCAGCATAAAAAATAAAATATTTTCTTGGAATACTAACTCAAAATATTCTTGATTATATATTTTGCAGTCTACGCAGCAGAAAAACAGAATAAATAGATAACATCAAACTCACCAAGTGTCAAGGTCAGCTAGGAAATATGAGTAATATGGATCAGAACCATGACAGTTTTAACTAAACAACCTGTAAATGCAGGCAATGAAACAAAACCTTTTATAACATCTTGTCAACCTCAGCAAATATGTTCAATCAAAAGGTAAATTATATAAAAATAAGTATGTTCATCTAAGTGTTCTTTCTCTATATGTTCAGAATGTATTTGACAATTTATTTTGGTTGAATTTTAAAATTCAAGAAAACTGAAAATCAAAGTGGAAGTTGTGCTATATGATCCCAAACATTTCTGTTCATTGATCTGATTCTCCAAATATTCTGGAAAAGAAAATCTAATAATTCCAACATGGTTTATTTAGCTTTTCCCATGCAATTGCCAGGGAAATGAAAACACATTTTCTATTTCTGAACATGGCAGCAGTTCAGCAGAGTATGTAACACTTTGATGGATTAATAATTTACTTTATGTTTACCTAAGATCATTGAATTAAAGCTAACTGGTAACTTTATTTAATTAAGTAGCCTGTAGATAAGAGGGGCAAGATGCATCAGGTTGTTCAGTGTTTCTACTATGACATGTAGAAGCAGAAATACTTTTTTCCTGGATTTTTTTCAGTTATATAACATGGGTTAATGTGCAAACAGCATTTGTGCAACATGTAGTCTTAGTAATATCTTACCTGGAATATTACAGTTTCAAGACATACACATATTTTTACATTGCCTTTATATTTTGGCTTTAGTAGTTATGCAGCACAGACATAAAACAACATGAAATATTCACTGGAGCTATTATTTTTTTATATGTTATGTAATCCTAGTTCTGCCTGAAAGAGCTTCATCAGGAATCAAAAAGCAAACCCACAACAGCAATTATGATGAGTCCTATCTATATATCCATTATATATATTATATCTATATAGACCCTTAACACCACAAGTAAATAAAAGTTAGTACCTTTGTAATTAGATAAAAATTGCCCCCTAGCTAGAAAAAGAAAAAGAAAAAGAAAAAGAAAAAGAAAAAGAAAAAGAAAAAGAAAAAGAAAAAGAAAAAGAAAAAGAAAAAGAAAAAGAAAAAGAAAAAGAAAAAGAAAAAGAAAAAGAAAAAGAAAAAGAAAAAGAAAAAGAAAAAGAAAAAGAAAAAGAAAAAGAAAAAGAAAAAGAAAAAGAGTATAATTTGCTTTGTCCCACAGAGCATTCTGCTTCTTTATCTGTGGTGTTTGGAGCACAAAATCACACCCACCCTTGGGGTGGTAAACCAGTAAGAATGGCCTCCACATAAATGCAATTGTTATTTTAATTCGACATTTACAAGACAATAAAATGCCAAGTCAGCAGTGGCCATTTCCTTTTTTGATCATTACCTGTCAGCTTTTGTTGCTTTATCACAAGGCCTCCAGTTTCATTAAAAACACAACAAAACAAAACAAAGAAAAACAACAAAAAGCCCAAAACAATGCATAGCCAACAACAAGCCTTACACATCAACAGCTAAAGGGAAGTCATTCATCCCATAATTGCCCTGGCCTCAAACAAGCCATGAAGTAGTGCACACAATGAAGGCAATCTGTCCTCTTTTAAAGGGAAGTTCAAACGGCTGCCTTCAGTTTTCTATTGCATATTCAAAGTGATAATGTATGAAATTATTAACTTCTGCACTGGGGTTTATGGCATTAAGAACCCCCCATCAAGCAAACAAACTAACGATGTGACTGGTTTTAAGGACTGCTTTGTTAGAGGCTTCTGGGTCAATTGGGCTTTCAAAAAGAGCCTGGATACTTGAAACATTTCCGAAGCTAACTTAATTGAAGACGGATGGTGGTTGACATCAGAAATGCCCATTTTCCTTTCTTTGTGTGTCATTCCCCATGTTGATTTGTAAGGATACCTAAGGGTTATATGCCAAGCTACCCAGGGGAGAGACTTTTTGGTTGTTTGACAAGCCAGCATAGCTCAGCTATAAGCCAGGGAGCAGCACAATTCATCAGGGGTTTGATCCAAAGCTCGCTAGTATTAATGGGGGCATTTCCTTTGACTTTATTACTTTGGATCAGAACCACTGCAAGCATCTTTGCAGTCATATCTTGAACATGCCCAATGGAGTATGCAATTAGCTTTCTGAGAGTGCTCAGTTTCTGTTTTATGTAATAAACCAGTTTCTGCAATTCTTTCCTTTTCAAAGTAAATACCACTGTTTAATGTCCTTTTTTCTGGTCCTCTTGCCCCCTGCCAGACCCCGTACAAAAGTTATCTTATCACTCAAAGGTGTTGACCTTTTCTTTGCTCTTCCTCCACCTTCACAGTTCTTCCCCCAAAGGATTTTAAATCATTAAAGGGTAAATAAAATGTTTTCTCTCCCAAATCTAGGTTCATTGGAGTTTGCTGTCATTCTTTTCTCCATGTGTGACACAGAAGAGCTTTCTACTGAAATTTCTGACTTTGCAGCATCTGTGCAAACCTTCAAATTGAAAATGTGTTTTAATCCATTTAGTAAACAGAAAGAATTCCCTTTACCAATGCCATTTTTCATCTTTAGAAGAACTTTATTTATGTAAAGGCACCAAGCATATAAAATATCAGAAAGCTTATCAGCTGATTTTCCCCAGTAAGGACAATTTCATCCCAGAGACCTAGATCTGAGTGAACGGCCCAGCTCCAGTCCTGCAAAGGACCTTAAATGCCCAGCACAACTTACAAAATATGCTGTCCAGGTTTAAGTGAGATTGTGGAGGAGCCTTAAATAACTTACAAGGAGACTTCAGCATCTCAGACTTGCTGTTCACCAACAGCCAAGCAAAGAGCTGACCAAGCTAACCAGTATGAAATCCTGGGAACAAAGATCCCACTGCTTTGGGGACACTCAAGTGCCCTCAGTTTCCACTTTTATTGTAATCTCACCTGTGTCTGAAAGTCTAACACACTCTATTTGCCACCTGTGAGGCATCATCTCTCATGTTGAAAATTGAATCATTTGAGATTTTAAATTCCATATAGTGACAGAACACCTACACATTGCTAACCTGTCCAATGTCAATTAAATTATTTTTGCCTATAGTTCACTGAATACATCAGAACATATCACCCCCTGTTTTTTGGTTTCACTCACATATACAAAAGTAACATTCTTAAAGTACTGCTTGAAGGAAAACAGTGCATCTATTCAATTATAACTACCAATGAGGTTCTGAAAGAATCCCCAAACTGTTTGCCACGTTCAGGTAGCCTGTACATTTAAACAAATGTACGTAACCTCTGGGACAGAATGTCTCCCTGATACAAATGCTTGCTCATTCTAGCACAAACTGGACAGGTATCTAGGCACCAGCCTAATATAAGCATTACTTAAAATATATTTGATAACATACTTAAATCAGTTAATAGAGATTTTATTGGTTAATCATCTTTTACATTCTCCTTTCCCGGTCCTTACTTCTCTGCAGTGAACAGCTGAAAATAGTGCTTTGCTCTGCTTGAAATACTGTAGTGAGTGAAACCTGTTCCTGGAAGACTGAAGTGATGAGAAGTGAGGGTAACTCAATGATTTAAAAGCACAATGTTCCTGTCACACCTACAACGACATAATGTCCAGTGTATGGAAGAAGCTACAGAAGCAGCAACATGGTTATTTCGATAACTATTGCATCGTTTCTCCAGGGGCTGTAGCACTCCAGCCTGACAAATGGAAACCCACCCCACTCCTGATGTTGAGCCATCTGAGCCAGCACTACACCCAGAATGAGTCTAATAGTCTCTGTGTAACAGGCAGGGCCATTTGCAGATGTAAATTGAACTGCACTGAAGGTAGTAGTAGAGTTGTAACGTTCTATAAATTACTTTTGCCGGCCTGGCTCACCGCCCCTCACAGAGCTTTCAGCTTGATTCAACAGGGCTCCAAGCAACCAGGGAAGAAAATTTCTTTTAAAGAAATTTAATGCAGCAGAACTGATTAACTGGGGAGCAGCCTACAAACAGGCAGCTGAGAGAATGTTCTCGGCAAGCCAAACAGTCCTGTTATGTTGGTTTTATTAATTAACATCTGGCTTCCTGCCTCTAAATTGGGTCCCCTTCTTTACTGCTTTAATGCCATGTTTTCACCACTTTTACTCTGAAATGCACCCCGAGAATGTGAGATTAAACCCTTTGGCTGTTCAGCTTCTGAAACACAAGTCAATCCACTCTAAATAGCATACAGCAACACAGCTCCAGTGGTCTCAGCAAACCTCATTTTCTTGCAGGGACTTGATGATGAATGGTAAAAGGGAAGAGACGAAGTCCTGCACCAAAGAGAGAGAAATAATTAGTGGAGTATGCAGGGTTTATAGGAGACAGCTTTCAACTCAGAAACATTCTGCATCATTAGGAAAGCTTGGGTAGGCGCACTATGGCAGCATTATCTCCATGGGTTGAGCTGGTCCTAAGCTGGAAAAATAGCTTACATTTTATGGCAGTGGTTTTAAAAAAAATCCCCAAACAACCAAACACAAAACCTTATAAATATTACAGAGCAATGCTGGGCACTGCAAGCCGTTCCTTCAACTATTGAATGTTATAGTCCAGCCTGTAAAAGTATGGGTTTCCTTCTACTCAAAGTATAAATCTTAAAAGAGGTAAACTATATAATATAAACCCTTTTTAGTTTTCAGAACAAATACCAGGAACCGTACATATAATCAAAGACAAAACGTAATTTAAACAGGTTAAAAGTTCTATATTTTTCCAGCTTCACAGTTCTCACACACACTGATGCTTTATGCTGTTCACCTTAGATAATGGCTGTAAGGTTTTTTTGCTAATTACATTAAAAGTATTACAAGTCAGGGATTATTTTATAATTGCAATTGATAATTTTATATTTCCAATTTTTTCTGTCATTTGTTTTGTCAGGGATGTGTGTTTTTGTTGGGTACTGGAGAAGAATTTCTTTGGAAGTGACTCTTACATTGTTTATATTCCTCCTGACATGCAGCTTCTTTAGGAATTTCTGTTAACTCTTAAGGTGTCTTTAATTTCACAAAATGCTGTTGGTGTCCTGCTCTTCTCATTGTTTCTAGTCTCTCACCACATACAACCCATCACCTGTCACCCAATAAACTGCAAAATGAGTGACCAGCTTGACAATAAATTACATCCTTATTTTAAAATAGCTTTCCTTAATGTGCAATTACATCAAGTGATAGAACATGACTGTCAATAGGTTCATATAGCTTGTCCCCAGGGGATGAGTTTATTTGCTTACTGCTGAGCCACCAGTTCATCCTCTGTGAGATTAGTGGAGATTTACAGCAAGAAAAACCATATCCTGCTAATGCTTCACAAGTTACGTTTTGTAGTTCACTGTTACTAAATCAACTGGTTTTACAGTGTAAAAGTACAAGTTGAAGCAGGTTATCAACTGTCAGGGGGACTGTTTTTATGTGTAAAGTATACTGTGTTGAATTCTTCACATACAAGGGTTTAAAACTATGCATTAGTAGGTCCTTAGGTCCCACTTTTTAAATAAGTGTATGTACATGTCATGATTTCAGTCCTCTTATTGCATTGCCTGAAGAAACAACTGATGCCATCTCATGATGAGAGTTCCTGGGTCACTGGTTCATGTGAGGGCTCCACCATGAACAGAGCTGTAACAGCAATTTATCTATTACTATAGATAAAAGATACATTGCTGGCAACTCTACATGAGTGCAGAAACCAAGGGCCAATATAGGCACCCACTGCAACTGGTAGGTTTTTTAATTTTTTTAGTTATTTCAGTAAGTTTTAGCTCTAACTAGGAGGAAAATAGTTAAATATTTTCATGAATGCAGCTCCACCATTTTCAGAATCCAAAGCAGAAAGATTCATCTCACCTATCGTTGGCCATCTCAGAGTTAAGGTTTACAGTCTAAGTTAGTATTCTTCTATGCCCCTACTGTCAGTGGGAGGAGGTGCATAATGGAAGGGCAGCCCCTTTCCTGCATCATTTGACAAGAGATGGAACCTAGAGTTTATACTGGCTGCTGAACCTGAGATTAATTTCAACCCATGTTATTAATTTCCTTGACAAAGAATGAGAGGATGAAATCCATTTGTAAGGGATGTCCTGCTTCTCTGCTGTATTTTTTTTCCTAGTGCCTTCCTCAATGGCATCAAAGTCTACAAACATTCAGGTGGCCCTACTTTTTTGTAACTGGTCTCTGTGTGGAAGGTCTATGCCAGACAGTACCCCATGCAGTCTCTTGCTATTCTTCAAAATGATATATGCTGACAAAAGGCCTATACTTCCAGAAGTTTTCCATGTGCAACTATCAATAACATTTCATAGCCCTGCAGAGGTTTAATTTACATGGTAAGCATGGGGGGCGCTGGCAGGGGGGGAGCAATATACATTAAAGACAATGAACCCTCCTCAGCTGTCTAAAAAACTTCAGATTTGTCAAAGCAGCATTGCTGCTACATCTGCTGTGTAATGTAAACTACAAGCAGTCATTTTCTTTTCTGTAAATAATACATTTTAGACTGGTTTTGGTTTCACTGAAACTAATGGTAAAACCCATTTTGGCCTCAGTGGGGATCAGGCAGTTTTAAAAGCGCATTGCAAGTTTTAAGGTGAAAGGAAATTGTTCTGTGGTTTTGGTCAGTACTCTCATGGATATTGTTGTTGCTGACTGAACATTTACAACAGGTTCTGGGATATTTTAAGTCATATCCATCACCAAAGAAAAACTAATACCAAATTCTATTCTATGTGAATATTAAAAATGTGTGCATTACTTACTAGTTGATGGAGGCAATTTTATTTGAATCTCCAGAAGGTATTACAATGAGACTCCACATTTTGCAGGAAGTTAAAAATAATTCTGCACTACTTTAAGAAGGGAAATTTAAAGCACTCCATGTTACTACCTGCAGCAAGACCAGCGTACAGCACAGGTCTCTTCAAGGTCTAGTTCTCCTTATGTATGTAGAGCAAATAATGTTATTTTTTTATTTGTTCATATAACCCAACTAAGCTAACATGATCTGAAATATTATTTAGCACTTTGTCTATACAGAACCTCCTTAGGGTGGTGTTATTGGAGGTTTTGTAGCTAAGGTGATGCTCACATTAGACACAAAGTGGTATTATAAATGAGCCTACTGAATCTAGTTCATTTCATGTGCACAGATGCAAAGTTCAGGGACTCAGCACTTTGTAGAATTAGACCCAGGACTGGGAAAATAAATGTTCTTGCAGATTTAATTACCTGCTTGGATTTGTCCAACTTTTTCACAGCTGTGTATGGGATGCCAGCTTTGGGGCACTTCCAAAGACTTCCATGCCCTCTGAAGTCACACGATAGCAAGCCCTTGAGTACCCAGATATGAGCAGCTGCACAAGGAGGAATCCAACAGCTGTTCAACTTTGTCTTGACAACTGCAAGCCAACACCACCAAGAGAAGGTGCTGGACTAGAGGGACTCATTGCGTGGAGCACAGTTGCTCCATGTTTATCATCCAGTGTGTGGATAATCCAGCTACAGACATTCAGGGGACCAAGGACTGAACCGGACCAGGAGACCATCCCTACCTGTTGGATACTAGCAATTAAGCCTTCTTTTTTTTTCCCAGTTTTTGTCTGTCACACATCTTAGAATACAGGCTTTTCAGGGTAAAGTTTTCCTCTTGTCATGTGGCCAATACAGTGGAATATCACCATTTTCCTGGCACACTTCAAACCTCAAATTTGTACATATTCCACTTCCTGGGATTATTCAGCATATTCTTAAAAACTGAGCCACTTCAATTCATAGATTTTTGAGGCATCATTCATCTTTCCCTTTCCCAGTGGAAAAATGCCCCATGTTCATCAAAACAGCACTGTGTATTTATAAAATATAAGAATAATGTTGTTCCAGTTGTTTTGCTTTATTTTTAAATAAAAGGCATGTTCCTTTGGGGGGATGGGACGAGACAGGATGAGGGGATGGGATTTGTTTCTTTTTCACCATTTCTATTTTCATATTTTGAAATTAATGAAAAAGCACCTAGTTTTAACTTTTAAAGATTCTTCCTTTGTTACTACATACACACTTGGGCTGTTGCTTTCCTCAGCAACAGTTGCAGGCTTTCAGCAAGACATCCCTGAGTGTAGGTTCCAACAACAAGCAACATGTAACCAAGGATATTGATATGAACAGAACCAGGAATCCTGGAGGTTAACTAAGATATCCCTCGCTATCCCTGTGAAGGGACCTGTGTCCCACAGTTAGAGAATACTATCTCTACACAATAAATAAATCACTCTGGCATTCCTTCTCAGGCTCCACTTTTCTAAGTAAGTTTATTTTTCCTTAACATGTCAGCATTCTTCTTTCATTTAAAGGAATAAAATGGTATAATAGATATTTAATATGTTAAAATAAAATATTCACCAAAAAAGAGAAAATAAATGGTCAAAAAAAAAAAAACCCAACCTTTTGTTTCCAGGAAAAGGGGAAAATTGTGTAGAGTGGGGTTTCTTTTGAGGGAAGGGAAGGAAAAGAAAAGAGTGGTGTGGTATTTTCTTTGACCCAGTTTGACCTGATCCTCGAGAAAATAAACAAAAACTTTGCAAATATCCCTTTCTCACTACTCTTTGATAACTCTTATCTAAGGGACAGGGTGAATGGCAACAAAGCTGTTTTCAAAGTCTCATTGTTACCCGGTGTGTTCAGATCTGCAAGTGAGAAACTGCAGTAAGCAAAAACTGTACTGTTATACAATGCATCTTTTTATCTCAGAATCAAATTTTAAAAAAGGATTTTTCTTAACTGGATATCATCTACATGAGTGAGGTGATCCATAATGTATTTAAATATGGAAATATGATGAATCTTTGGTGTAACTGGTTACTACATGTCAGCACAGCCCAGGACACGGCCCACACACCCCACAGAGAATCCACATCAGTTCTGGCATAAAACACAGTAAATTAAAATTCTGTCCTTATAAAAGATACAGAACATGAATATGAAAACTTATCAATGAATCAAAAGAATTTCTGGTAGTTCATTAAATCATCATAACTCCTTTTCACCATCAACCACCTCACAAGTTTTATCCTGCAGTTCACTGCCCACAATGAGCTACAGTCTTGCATCTCTTCTACAGGGCTGCTGCTGAATCAACACTGTAAAGTGTGACCTAGATTTAAAAACCTGAGATCTCTTTCAAAATATAGTTGTTCAGGACTCACAGACACTATTATAAATCACATATCAAACCAGATAATGAGATGAGTACCATTTTAACAGCCAGATAAGACAAATACCTTCTTCCAGCACCCCGACTGCTGGCACTAACTTAGATCACTGACAGCACAGAGAACTCATCACTGCTTCAAAGGGTAGAGTATCTGCCCCTGAATTATTAAAATATTTCCTCTCTCACCTTGTTAATTTAATAAATATAGTTCAAAGAAAATTATTCTTTCTAAAAGAAAAGTATGCTTATCTTTTAAAGCTGTGCATTCCTATAAAACTGCAAAGATCAAAATGTAGCAGTGAGAGGAATAATGAAAAGGACACTCATCGCTGTGCCCCACAGGAAAACAGGAGGCTTTTGTGCTTAGAAGGAGGAATTTAAAAATTCATTACACTGGAAGTGATACAGTGGGTTAATTCACTACCCTTTGGAGACCTGAAATGTATTTGTGCAGAGAATGTGTTTTTCCAAATCCCCAAACCACCACCACACAACTTGGCACGGAGAGGAACAGCTGCAATGCTGCAGGTCGGGGGGACGTGCATTGGCAGAGGCTGAGCCCAAGAAGCTTGTTCAGCACCTGCCTGCATCGTGCCTGGCTCGAGCCGGTGCTATCAGTTTCTGACTTTGTTAAAACCTTTCAAAACCAGCACATTCATGAATCTTTCTGCAAGATAATTATTGCCAGTAGGAGATTGCCTTCATGCCTACAATTTCTTCCCCTTACATGTATTTTCAGTTTGAGAAGAGCAAAGGAGGGAATAGAAACGTGTTATTCTGTGGTTTAAGCTGTAGAAAATGCCTTAAAACATTGTCATTGCAAGTATTTAAGAACTGAATTAACATGCAATACATTAATAAAACAGATCATGCAAATAGTCTCATCCAAGACAAAATCCATTAAATTCTGCTCGGATTGTTAAGGAATTTCTCTTCCAAAGGTTTATTTACATGGGATCTGAATGATTGGCCAACCTTAGTTAACCCCTTGAGATAGTGTGCTTAAAACATGAGATTCTGAGCCTGCACTTTGGAAGAGGTGAAGTGATTGACTCTTACTGTCAAACTGACCTGCACAGCATATGTGTCTTTGCAAGGGAACTGGGCTGCTCACCTTCACCTCTGTAAAACAAAGAGATTAGGCACGTGATTATCTCTAGAGATCCCAGTACATCTGTTTCTAAACTGCTTATAAAAGCATCTGAATGAGTATTAAACAGAGAGCAAAGGGTAGTGCCAGATTTCTTCTAGAAACATTATGAGGTGCTCCACACTCTCTGTTAGACTCATCCCCTCACTGTTGACTTTTCTGTAAACATTCTGGACCTACTAGTGCATTAGGCACCTGGGAAATGTATGAAATGCAAAATTAATTAAAGAATGCACTTAGTATCTTTTTTATCAATACCCCGTTGACCATGGGACTCATTAGCAACCCGAAAGGTAGTGTTATCAGCCAGTCAACACAATATTCTTGTTACAAGTTCTATTTATACAAGACTTTAATTGTATATGAAGCATTTATTTAGCTAACAAGAGGTATGGGATTGGCAACAAGCTCTGGGAGGAGATAATAAAATATCTGGCTGCTAAGAGTTGCATGTACAATCTCACAGCCATAATCCTTAGCCATTGGTTATAAGAGCAGCTGATTTATTATAGCTGATTTAAATCTTCTCGTGTCAAGATGATGCTGAATCATCTTGGGGTTTTACTTTCCAGGTAAGTATGTTAGAACATTAGTATTCCACAGAAAAAAAAAATGAAAGAAATTACTAAACCTGTGTTCTCCAGTAAAAGTCCTTCCACAATGGCAACGGCCATTTAGCAACACTTACATTTATGTGTGGTGTTTTCTGTGTTGTTAAGTGTGCTCTGAGCAGACCTAGTGGACTGGACCTCTCTGGAAATCTGGAGAAAGCCCAGATTGACTCTTACTCACTAAAAATCTAATGGAGCAAAAAGAGTAACATGTTCAAAAATATCAAGGAGCAATTATAATCACACAGAAGTTCAGGTAATGCTTCATCTTACATTTATAAACCTCTGTTCTCCTTTAATCTTGTCTTGGGCAGGAAGCAGTGTAGCAGACAGTCTGACTCTCCTGGGCTATTCAGCTGACCAAAAAATCAGTTAACATCATTTATCTGTGGTTCAGTTCCCTTTTTACAATGTAAGCATAATCTCTCTCCATTTCACTGGAATCTTTTGAATGACTTTATACAGAAAGTGTTAAGTGTATTTATTTATTTTCTTTTTTAGACATCTGGTAGCTATTCTTAAACTAAGAGCCACTAATGGCCCATGTATCATAGAACACGGGAAAATTGCAGAAAAGGATGTAAAGTTTTCTAAGGGCTAACAGAAGGTCAGTTAAGACAGTAGTTTTTCACATACAAAGCATCATTAGTCAAACATTAGAACCATTACTGTGTATTTAATGCTCTGTGTATTTAATATTCTGTAAAAGAAATGGGGTGTATCTACTAAATTAATTCCAAAGAAGCTAAAATAGACCTTATTTGTAAAGAAAAACAAAATCCCAAAACAAAACCAAAACCAAAAGCTTGAGCAAAATAGTTTTCTTAAGTTTAACACATGTAATGGAAATTTCATATGAAATTTGCAAACATGAAACCTATATGAAACCTACATAACGTAACAACAAACAATAAAAATAGTCAAATATTTGTGTTCATTCCATAATATTTTTACGAGCCATAACTCACAAACTGCTGTAGTTGTACATGCCACTTTTCTCAGCTGCATTAAAAAACAGTAATCACTATGTATTTTAGGTGTTTATTTGGCCCATTATTTCTGGGTAAAATCAGAACTTTGCAAATGTTGATTTCATACTTATGCCACTGGTTTCTCTGTGTAATATTGCATATGTTTAATGAGGAGAAATTTATTGTCATTTGGCTGTTGTAGTCAGTACTTCTGTACACTTTACAAGATAAATATTGCTTTATTTTCCCTCTTTGGACCATATTTTAATAACCTTACTCATACCCATCAGCATGTTACTCTACAGCTATGAAGTCTATATAATTGCTTTTAAAGTGCTATTCACTGAAAATGAATCAACATTTATACTTTGTTTAGATCTTACAAATCAATAAAACTTCAGCCTGCAATACTCACATAATTTAGTGCCTCTATAACTTTTGTGATATAATGACCAAGTTTCAACGAAGTAAATGAAAGAGGTTTTTATCAGCATCAAAGGGAATGGAGCTCTATCCTATGCCAACTTTGTCATAGTCTGGAATCTTCAAAAGCACTCAGCCTCCTTCCTAACCTTGCTCCAAATTATGCCAGTAATTTCAAAGGAAATGCATATAACTACTATGAAGTTCTTTTGAAAATCCTACATGCAGTTTATATTTCAAATTTAGCACCTGAACTACATCTTCACTACATATGCTCACAGGAAATATATATTGAGTTCAGAGCTGTTTCTGTTAATGGTCTTTCAGAAGTTCTTTGATACAAATGCTACTACAAAAGAGTAGTAAAAGGAGTAGAATAGCTTTGTTGTATGTTAGAAAAAAATGTATAAAATAAGAAAAGTGATCTTCTGATCCTATTTAAATCAATAGCACAATTTCTGCTGACTTCAGTAACCTTCAGGATTTCCTCCTAACTTAACAGCTTCAGAACATGAAGTAACTTAAAAATAATAAAATTCCATTTAGATATTTATAGATCAAGCTCTATTGCACAAATACCATATGCAATAAAAATGTAGCAAAAATGTATTCTTGCTTGAAAGCATGTTTTCCTGAAAACATGTTGGAAATGCACTTCTGACAGCTAATTAAAGCCATTCTGTTCCATCAGTCATGTTTGTGTGAGATCCAATAAAATCTAAAATTAAATGCATTATGAAGGCTACCTTTTAATAGTCAAAATGTTTTTCTGGTATATCCAGAAGTTAAAAATCTTTGTATCATTGACTCCAGTGGAAAGTCTCCACTTAATTTTAAAGAGATGGGACTTTACCAGGTCACAGATATTATTCAAGTTTCCTTATTTATAAATTTATAGATATAAACAGAATATTTGGGGAAAATCCTGGAGACAAGACAAACAAATTTTGACTGTGTAACCCTTTAGTCTTAACTGAATCTTTTATAAGATCAAAATGTTATCTCAATTCACAAACAGAGCAATTTCTTCCTTAGACAAAGCAGATTCTGCAATGACTGTTGCACAAATGCCCCAATGCTCTTCCTTGCAGGTTTATGCTTTTCTCTTTTGGTGCAGTTCCATCCATGCAGCCATATTCCAAACCCATATCCCATGAAGAATAAAAGGAACAAGCCATTCTCCTCTGAAGCTGTAGGCACAGTCTGACTGCAGGTACATGGAATTGTACTTATCAATATCTGAGCCTGTCCCCAGATAAGAACCACTGTTTCACTGAATCATAGAATCATAGAATTGCCAAGGCTGGAAAAGACCCCCAAGATCATCCAGTTCAACCACCAACCCACCTCCACCAATTCCACCCCTAGACGATTGAAGCAGCGCCATGTATATAACTGTAATTAGTTCTCTGCAATCCAGTTGTATATTTTCATAGGAACTCCACTTTCCGAGACTCTTCCTGTTTCATTCTCATTTGGTGAAGCTGCATGACATGGAAACCTTTCAGGCCTTGTCATAAAAGGTCTGTGTAAATATCTGGGGAACAAGAGTGTCTCCAGCAAATACAGTGTGGTTGCATGAGCAAGATGCAAAAAGGCAAGGAAAAATATTCCAGTAAAGTTAACAGAATTCAACATCAGGTATAACTATATGTAAGCCTGTAGAACTGACATAGAAATTTAAAGATTGTCCTTACATGCAATAAACCAGCCATGTGCTTTAACTTCAGTTTGAAAACTGTGAAATTAAATGCACTTACCAAAATGGATGGTTAGAAAGCAATTACTCTCTAAGCAAGCCATAAACTTCCAAAATATTAAATTATATGTGTGAAGCATAAGAAGCTAAAGAAGCAATAAGTAATTCAATGAGTGTCTTATTTTCTAATGTGAAATTGTGCTAATGCAGCATCAAAAGAACTACTTCATCGACATAATTGGATTATGCTGCTGTTTATGTTTTATGAAGAGATTATATATTTAAAACACAGACATTTACCTTACCCTGCTGATGAATGTGTACCAGTGCACACCCATGGTGCTATAAGAAACCATCCTAACTTCTGGCCCACAAAGTGGACTTGGTCCTGACAGTTGAGGTGTGTCACTGACTCAGTGAAACAGAGTATGAACTGTTCTCATGAGTCCTCACAGGTTGTGCATAATTATTTGAGAATGCAAAGAAGAATTTGTAAAAGTATGATAAATGGAACCAAAGAATATTTACCAATTACATAAGGAAGAGATGAAATGAAAATGAAATACAACAGGCAGCCTGCTTCCACTTTAGTTAGAATATGGCAATTTTGATGAGATGAGTTAAAGAATAAGACCAAGAAGTCAAATTTTTCTTTACAAAGCCACAGACAAACTCTTGCAGTCAACAGAGCTTATTTGTATAGAAGAAATTAGCTGTGTTAAAATCTTACATTAACCACTTAATTTAATTTCTCTACATTTATGACCGTATTCCTCATATAACTAAAAATTTCAGGTATCAGATATCCAGTGTGATATACTGTGATGCATTTTAACAGCAGTAAGGGCTTGGATCAATTCAATGTTTATCATAACGGACCATTAGCCAGTGACACCAGAGATGGCTTCCCTTTTTGTGAATTGACACACAGACCTCGTTTGAGAACAGAGGCTCTCTGTGGCTGGAGGGAAGAAAGGAAAACAGTAGTGGTATAGAGTCGTCTCTTGATCACTGTCTAAATCAATGAAAACTCTTGCATGGCTGCTAATTCTTCTTGCATCAACTGACAGTGTATGTTTGCTAGACTTATACATGTAATAAGATTCTTTCAGAGCATATGAAAGGATATTCCTATTAGCCTTCTCTTTTTGACAGTTCCCTGCCAGATGTACCATTTGGATTCAAATATTTATTTTAATTGCAACAGAGAAGACGAGGTAGCATCGCTGAATCTAGTGGTGCTATAGGACCACCATAAAATGATTGCTATTTCTGAATGTCATTTATAAACTGCTAAAGTAACATTAGTAAGTGGAAGCACTTGATGCTAAGGGATTTAACCCTACAGTAAAGAAACTTTATGGACAGGTCATTAATCTCTGACTGCAAAGAGTTAGACTTGATTTAATGCCAAATGTTTGACTCTTAAAGAGTTTGCCAAGTGGCAAAAGCTAAATTATAGAAGAAATACATATTAAAATAAGACCATTTAAATTTTACATCTACTGTGAGAATAGGCAAATGCCATCACATTTTTAACATAATCTCAAAATGCAATTCCTAATCCAATAAAAACATCTAATAAAAACTAGCATAAAATTGTAATAAAATTAATTAATGAGTTGTGTACCACATTATGTTTTCATTTCCAACTTGTTAAAACAGGGAGTTTTGCCACTCACTCTCATGTGTTACATTGCTCTCACTTTTCCCAGTATTTGTGTGTGGGCACAAAAACATGTTTCCACCAAGAAAGTTCCAGCCTGTAGTTGAAAAATATACATGTTCTGCTAATAACTGCACCTGACAATCAGAAAAATATGTCTTCACAGCATTTCAAGGACTGTGCTCTGAGAGAGGAAGAGGGCTGTATCAGGCCATCTACTGTAGCTGTTTAGAATGGCATTGATATTCCTGTGACATTAAAGGTTTGACAGAAGACCAAACAGTTCCTGTTGGATGCATTGTCCATGTCCAAACTAGAAATAAAGAAGCTGGGAGTCACCTCTCATCCTGAGAGGAATAGATGTACAGTGACCTGCATCTGTACAACTAAACTGTTTCATCACCTGCATCCAAGATGTTCTGGGACCAATCACTGGGCTTTTCCATGCCCCAAACCATGCCTGGCAGTTATTTGAGAAAATACTATTGGGCACAGGCCAACAGCATGAGAAAGGTCATCCTGCACTCAGGGATCCAGCAAGAATTATTCCCCGCTCACCTATCTGAGGATGCCAAACAAGTGACAGCATTAGCCCTTTGAATCAGCTGGCATGAAGAGCAAGATGATTTTACAGGAGATGCAGTGATTAAAGCTCTTAACAACCATGCAAAGATTACAGCAGAAAGAGGAAGTCTCCAGTTTCTAGTTCTACTTCCTCTAAATTACTTTAGCTGATAATAAAAATGTTACAGAGATCTATTCTTTAACTCCAGTACGTTTGGATTATTAGTTTGTAGGTATGGAAATCAGAATGATTGGAATTACATTAAAAAAAAAGTAAAATCAATTTAATTATGGATTGTGGCTTTCATTGTGTTACAAATAACTTGCATGTGCAAACTCTACTTATAGGAATTGTTATGCTAAAACAATAACATATTTCTGATGAAGAACAAGAAAAAGGTCTTTCCACAAAATGTTCATTATAAAACAATAACAATTTTATTTTGTCTCATAAATTTAATAGGAACCTACATTAGAAATAATTTTATTTTATATATCTTATAATCTCTATTTCTCAAAGAAGTTCATAACACTTTTGTCAGAAATACATTTTCTTGGCTTTTTCTGGTAAGAAAACCACACTTAATATTTATTCTTAAGCTTGTGATATCTTTGATAAATTATGTAAATTCTTTTTCCTTTCTCTTTATTTTTCCACTTACAGCATGGATTCCACTGTTGTATGTGCTGTGCACGGTAAAGGAGACAGCAACTTCCTTGACAAGAGTTGGTGCCACTGAATAGAGCTGTCCTCTCTCATGAGACTCCACCTGGAGTATTGTGTCCAGCTCTGGAGTCCCTAACATAGAAAGGACATGGAGCTGTTGGAACAGGTCCAGAGGAGTCCACAAAGATAGTTAGAGGGCTGGAGCATCTCAGGCTGGTAGAGTGGGCTTGTTCAGCCAGGAGAAGAGGAGATCTTATAGTGGCCTTCCAGTACCTGAAGAGGCCTTCAGGAGAGATGGAGCGAGATGTTTTGGAAGGGGAGATGGTTTTAAATTGGAAGGAGTAGATTTAGATTGGACCTTAGGAAGAAATTCTTCACTGTGAGAGTGGTGAGGCCCTGGCATAGGTTGCTAGGGAAGTTGTTGATGTCCCCTCCCTCCCCCCCAAGGCCATCCTGGATTGGGCTTTGGGCAGCCTGGTCTAGTGAGAGGTGCCCCTGCCCATGGCAGGAGGGTTGAAACTTGGTGATTTTTAAGGTCCCTTCCAGCCTGAAACATTCTGTGATTCTATGACAAAGTCATAAATGAAATCCATTGGATCCATTCTTGCTCCAAGAAAAACTCCTGATAGAGTCCATTGACTTATCTGTGCTTGATACCATAATTGCTTGGATTAGTCTTGCTTTGGGCTCATCTTGGATTTGGACTGAACTACTCATGGTGCTGTACTTTGGGAAATGTCTTTGTGCTAAAACTATTCTGTTTAGGTACCTGGGGGTATATGCAGCTGGCAGCACACAGCAGTGACATTGAAAGACACAGAGCATCTGAGAGCCTCATAGATCTGGTAGATGCAACAGGGACCATCACTGCGTTCCTGTGGCAGCACTGTGAATGCAGGTGAGATGCCACAGGCTGTACCGATGGGTCCTCATCAGTATCTGTGAGTCCATAGTGAGATGTGTCGGTCTCAAACCGAATTCCAGCCTGACTATGAAGACAGGCTGACTGCTTTGCCATTTTAAATCAAAATCAGGCCAACACTGTGCCGAGTAGACTCTGTATGAAACTCAAAATGAAGTCAGCAAATTGGTTCCAGACTGCATGCAGAGTGTACAGGAGACTCGTGAAAGCACCAGTGTGGTGCTGGAAGTTCCTTGTTTGTTTCATGAGATTCGCCCTTCAGTACCCCAAAAGTTTTGGAAGTGATGAGCAGTATCTTAAATGCCTAGACTACACCAAGGCACAGAAATTTTGTGTTGGATCATCCTCCAGAAGCCATGAAGAGGTGTAATGCCTCTTAGGAGGTCTGCTGGTGGGGTAGCCCTTTATCACAAGAAGTTTTCTGCAGTATGGATGAGAGTGTAAAAAAATAGACAGGCATCCCTTCATAAACAACTGGATGATAAACCCTAATTTTATATAAAGCTTCCTATGAGGAAACAGAGTTCAGTGGAAGAAGGTTTGCTCATGCCCCAGAGAGACATGAGCAATGTCAGAATAAAATAAATCTCTAGTTCAAAAAATAGCAAGTGGTACCTGTCAAAGTCACAACCTGTGGTTAGATATCAGAATTTTTAAACTTCTGGGTTTGGAGCTTTCAGCAAGGATTCACCAGAATCATATAATCAAGTTTTCCCTGAAACAATGAAAGTGAAAATCAGACTTTTTAAGAGAAAGACAGAGAGAAAGAGAGAGAAACTATTTGTCTCTGGGGGCTAGAGCCTGAAGAATTGAATGCAGTAAGATGCAACACAGAAAAATGGAAACAAGGGAGGGAATGAAGGCAGGATGGGAGTGTAAAACTGAAAAAAAAACAGCTGAAAGTTTTAGGGAGATAAGAAAGAGAAATAAAACCACAAAGGACCAGATAAAAAATAAAAGGGAAAGCCCCCAGTGTTAATCCAGAGCCACAAAGTAGCCTTGCTATGTTATGAAATACCATGTTTTGTATAAGCATCACTTAAACCTCCTCTTTAATAGGATACAGCAGCTGCATGCCAGGGCACAGTGACACTTAACAAACAGCTGAGGAGAGGAAGGATATAATACTTTCTACAGGATGAACTTTATGAGTTTACGATGCAATGAGCTGAGTCAGAATCTGGCTAAGATGCTGTAGTTAAGCCTTTTAATCTCGCAAAAAACCCCTGCCTATTAGCTATTTAACAACCCCAGTATTGATTTTACATCTCACCTGGGGAAAGTCCTGTGCCCTCTGCCACCTAACAGCTCTAGTTCCAATTTGGTTCAGTAACATCTTAAAATAAAAGAAAGAAAAAAAAATAAAAAGAAGGAAAAAAAAAATCACTCACGAATATCATTGGCTCCATTTGCTTTTTCTTGGTATTTTTCCAAGTAGAAATGATCTCAGGGAATGCTACCAGTTGTGCAAGATATGACAGGGCTGTATGCAAGGTGGTGTATCTCCCCAAAAAAATCTGCTTAAGAGTGAATTAAATCAAGCCTTCTGCTCTCAGATCTTTGAACATCTACAAGCCAAAACACTCTGGGAATGGGCTTCTTTGCTTTTGACCTTGTGCTTAAATTGTTGGCTCTAATCTGATTTGGGATAAAAGTGCACATTATTTCCCTCAGTAATCGACATCAGTATTTACCCTCAGTTATATTTCTCACAATTTACTCAGTTTGTCTTAGTTTTGTATTTAATTGTATTTATGAGGAAACTGGAAGGAAATAGTTGAAAAACCATCCATTTTTATTTAAATAAATACTGGTGACTACTGTGATTGTAAACACTGCAACTACTGTGATGACTACTGACATTTGGTCAAGACACATCCTAATTTCACTTTTTAAACTCAGATAAAACTGCTTTTTAAGGGCTTATCTACATTAAAAAATTAACTTAATTCAACTCAATTTGTTCAATTAAATGATACAGACTTCACATGTCAGCTTATATCGGTTGAAAGCACTGGTTTGCATCCATTCTAATATTTCATTCCTTTCATCCCAGAGATGAAATTTTGGTGGGACTCAGTGATGGTCTTGGACCAGCATTGCTGAGTACTTTCTCTAGTGTTCTAGTTGGCAAAAACACATGATGTTACACCCTATAGAGCTATTCTATTGCATTCCTGACATATTTTTGGTCAAAGACTTGTGGTTTTTAGATATCTTTGCCCTAAATAATTTAGTTTGGTTTTAGGAGTCAGAAGAGAAACCAGGGCTTAATTTTGAACAACTTACTATTTCCAATAGGAAAAAAAAATAATCTCCATTTCCTGGCCAAATCTATCTGGGTAATTTATGCTGATAATAAATTCTGTGCAGTATTACCCCACTGCAACCACTACCAATAAAATAGCTCTATGTAATAAATTAAACTGAACAGAATAAATTTGAAAGACTTTTCAGAGGATTCTAAAATCATGTTTGGACTACTGCTATGCTGGACAGATGACCTCATCTCACATCCTGTACACCTAAGGTACCTAAACGCAACTCTAGGTACCTACATTAAATCACTTGCATACCAAAGCCAGAAGGGCATCCAGTTTTGACACCAAAACAGAGCTCTGTGCCTGTGGCTCAAGTGCTTATCCAAAGACCTGTGTGGGTGTTAAGGATCCCAATGGTGCTATGACTTCATTGTGCCCTTTTAATGATGTTATGACTGCACTATTATCAATGGTAAATGATAGCTGAAAACCAAACTATCGATACAAGTTGCAATTCCATTTAAATGACTTGGTAAGCACATTTTATTTTCCTCTCTGTCAATTGATTTTTCCTTTTTTTAATTAAGAAATAAAAATATATGGACACCAAAATTAGGTTCTATTCATCTCCCTGGCCTACTGCCCATCCTGGAGCCACCTTCATTTCAGAATGTCTGTTGGTTTAAAAAGTAACACTGCATTAAGCAGAATAGGAAAAAAATCCAGATATAGTTTTACTTATCTTACAAATGAAACAAATGGAAATCAGTTTTGTTTATTGCATCAGCAGACAATGTGTTTCCTAGACTTATAAAAAATAGAAGTAAGACTCCAGTAGCCACTGAGATTGTACATATAATGCAAGCATCATTAAGCAAGAGGGACTTTTTCCAAATATGCTAATATTTTTATTTATATATGTAATTGTTACTACCCATAGTTGTGTGACTGTTACAGTGGCATCATTCTCCACCAACGTTTTGACATTCACAAAATTAGGGCTCTATTTCTAGAAATACCTTATAAGCAGCCACACCTTGTTGAGAAGTTTCTGTACTGAAAAATTAGGTCCAAATGCAGAATAGCATACACAGAATAATATATTTTAGCTACGTTTTTGAACAGAGGGAAAAGGATTAACAGAAGTCCCTTTTACAACCTTATAATATCAAGAATCATAGATCTTTTAAGGTCATATAGGTCAATCCCCCTACAATGAGCTGGGACATCTTCAACTACGTTAGGTTGCTCAGAGTCCCATCCAAACTGACCTTGAAATGTTTCCAGGGTTGGGGCATCTACCATCTCCCTGGGCAACCAGTTCCAGGGCCTTATTACACTCACTGTAAAAATTTCTTCCTTATATCTAATCTAAATCTACCATCCTTCAGTTTAAGGCCAGTACCCCTCATCCTATGCTACACTCCCTGGTAAACAGCCCCTCTCCAGCTTTCCTGTAGGCCCCTTTATGTACTAGAAGGCTCTAATAAGGGCTCCCCGGAACCTTCTCTTCTCCAGGCTGAACAAATCAAACTCTCCCTCCCTGTCCTCATAGAAGAGATCTTCATTTCAGAGGCCCTCATCTGGACCAAGAGGGCTCCAACAGGTCCATGGTCTAGTTCCATGCAACTTATTTCTGGTTCAATGATGTTCAGTCATGTGACAGATCAGTCAACTGTGTCATTTTATAACCTATATAACTTTTGTTTTGCTATAACTTCATCTGTTCCAAAGAGCCATCTCTGAGGTAGACAAGTATCAACAAGAAAGTAAATGGACCCATTTTCTGGAGATTTCAGTCAGCTTCTTAAAAATACAAATTTGTCCATACCTGCTCCTTATGAGGAAATCTGAGAACTGAAACATTTTAGGATTTTAAACAAATATTTTCTTTATTCAGAGAAACTATCAGAAGTTATCAGAACCCATCAGAAATCTTCAGGTTTCAGTGTGGATACTGTCCAGTTTTGTATTACTACAGACTTCCTAATACTTGAATTAACTATTTTAGTTAAACGTTGAGATGGTTCTCAACTACTACTGAAATCTTTTTTCCTTATTACTGCTTGACATCCAGGAAATGGGAAGACATGGACAGACAAGGTCAGCGTGGACAAATCCTGAATACACCTTTAGGTTTTATATCCAACTCCACCGTGTAATAACATTCTGGACATTGTGAGAATTTAAATGTACCTAAAGGATTAAAATCTTAAGTCATGAGATCACTCATGGATAAAACTACTTTTTAAAACAAACATGTTTTTCCTGACAACTTCTTTTTAATGAGACAATTAGCAGCCCTTCCCTTTACAGTTCCCTTAGAAAATAAGCAGACACTGATTCACTTCCAAGCTGCTGATGAAAAAATAAGAGCTCAGAGTAAAACAAAGCAGTCAGGGACAATGCTGTTGATATAAATGAATGAATACATTCCATTGACAATTCAGTTTATGAGTGAGAATCTAAATAGTCAGAAAAAAAGACTTGTGGGAAAAAATACAAAAAATATACTTTGGTTTATAAATGGCAAAGGAACTTTATTAAACATTTCTTTATAATGTTGACATTAATCATTTTGAAATTATTAAAATACTGAAGTACAATATCACACTTTAGAAGTGAAAAAATATAAAAATATAAAATGTTACTGATTATTCAATAATCTTCCTTAAATCAAACCTAAAATGTTACATATTCATTAGCTTTGCTTAAAAAGAAGATGCCCATAAAATTCTGTTTGCTAGTCTGTAAGTATGAAGTGATTCCTTTAGAAATATGTTGTCATGCCTTAACCCCAGCAGGCAACTGAGCCCCGCCACAGCCACTTGCTCATCACCCCCCACACGCACAGGGTAGGGGGGTGAATCAGAAGAGAAAAAATTAGAATACTCATGGGTTCATCTAAAGACATTTCAACGGGTAAAGCAAAAGCTGCACACACAAGCAAAGCAAACCAAGGGGCTCATTCCCCACTTCCCCTGGACAGGCAGGTGTTCAGCCATCCCCAGGAGAGCAGGGCTCCATCATCATGCAAAAGTTACTTAGAAAGACAAATGGCATCACTCTAAATGTCGCTTTCCACCCCCTTCCTCCTTCTTCCAACTCTGTGTACTGAGACATATGAATACGGTGTAGAATATCCCTTTGATCATCTGGGTCTGCTGTTGCAACTCCTTGTGCACCTCTAGCCTACTCACTGGTGGGGTGGGGTGAGGAGCAGAAAAGCCCTTGGCTCTGTGTGAGCACTGCTCAGCAGTAACAAAAACATCCCTGTGATATCATCACTGCTTCCAGCACAAATCCGAAACTCAGCTCTGTACTAGCTACTGTGAAGAAAAATAACTCTACCCCAGCCAAACCCAGTACATATATATTGACAAATTCACTGGAAACATTATAATTTTGAAAGAATAGCATTTTGCCTTAAAGGTTATTGACCAAGTCTCTGAAATAATCTTGGTCTGTTATGCTAGGAAAACAGCCTAATGCTGGGTTATGTGCATCAGGATAACTCATAAACTGATGGGAAATCTCATTTTATACACACTGCAGACAGCTTCGGACCCTGTTCTGCCTTCAGAAGTGACTCACTGTGACATAAACACCGACACATCTGGTATTTATAGTTTCTTTTGTCCCAGCTTTGGATGCCTTTGCTCTCATGTCAAGTCATAAAGAACCCAGGGCACTATAGAATTTCCTGAAAATAGTTTAATTGCTCACTGACATTATCTTGAGTGAAATCTAATTCAAAATGAAGACTTTGCAGGTCTTGCCAACTTGTGAAATGTGCAACACTCCATTTATTACTGAGTAAGAGAATATTTGTCATCGCATTTAATCCACTCAACATGAAACAAAATGATGGTATTCTTCATTTCCAGCTTTAATGGCATAAAAGTCTGATGTCTCAGTCTAAGCTATTGACCTTAAACTGCCTTTGTGGTCAGTAGAGAGAAAAAGCCGTTTCACATGACAATTCATCTGACCTTTCTTAGGTACATATTTTAAGATGAGAAGAACAGTCCTCTAGGGATTTCAAATGAGATAAACTGCCATCTAGAAATTTGATATCTATATCTAACCTAATCACCTGGGGCTTCCTCTGCAGTCAGTGGAGAGAAATAGGCTTCCTTGCATGACCTTGATCATCCCCAAGGAATCTAATCTCCCACAGTATGCCTCAGCCAGGCTGCAGTACTGGGAAGCCTGGTAGCAGGCTAAAAATCACTGAACTCCTTCATGCAGCACAGCTCTGTAACCTGTCTGTCGAGGTGTGGAGTCCCACATCAGTCACTTCAAACGCTCTCTCTATTCACTGCTGCTCTCCCATTTCATGAGGGTATCACAGTACCTGCCCATGCTATTCCAAATGCTCACACACATACCCCAGTAATGATACAGCAAAGGGTCACTAAAAAATCCTCATCGAATAAGGAGCTAGGAAACATGCCATCTGCATTTTGTACCGGATTAAAACTTAACGTTACAGTGGTGTAGTTCTGAATTAATCACATCAACTTCAGCGCAGTTATTGTGGCCTGGAGCCAGCAGGAGAGCACAAAAGCAGTGTTTGTGAGCCTTTCTTCAGCTTATGGCAGCTGTTTAGCTCATCTTTGATCATACTCATTTTTTTTATTTTTTTTTGCTGTTAAGCTTTTTGGTCACACTGTCTTGGCAGAGATACTGTTCCAAACAATACCCATGTTCACATGCCAGCCAAGGTATTTGTGCATGTGGATTAGCTGGTTTTTTGCTTGTTGTACACTTACTCGCTTTTGTGGGGTTTCTGTTTTGTTTACAAAAAAGATATTCAGCTACTCAAGGAACATAAGCAACAGCATATGACATTGCTGAGCAGCTGTACATGAGAGTTGACATCGGTGTGAAGCGCTCAGTTGTAGTGGGCAGGAAAGGCTGTGCTATCTTAGGGCAAGACAAGAGTCTGGCAGCTAATTTAATACATGCTGAACAGCAGATGCTCTTAGGAGAGTATCAGGACAGGGCATGCCGGTGGCAAACCATCCCTAGAATACACTTCCAGTTTCTGGTACTTTGGGGCTCAAAGTCTGCCTGAGCTGGTGTGAGTCTCCATTTAACAACCACCAAAAAAAATTTTCTTCCATGTGAATTTATCACTTTTTAATCGCTATAAACTTCTAGTGTTGCAACCATCCACCCATCCAATGTTCCCCAGCTTAATTACACGCCAAAAATAGAATCCCCTCCCTGTTCTCAGTCACCAGGTGTTAGTTTTATTTGATAGTGCCTGGGTTTTGTAGTGAAAGAGATACAGATTGATTGTTCTCTATTAACCTTCTCCAGTTCTCACATGATTCTGCATCATATGCCTTCTCACTTATTTGTTCACAAGGCTGGGGAATAGTAGAATGACTAATTTCCGATTTCCAAAGGTTCCATATCATTGATCCTTTCTGTTGTTCATTTTGAACCTTTTCCTGTTCTGCTACAATGTTTGTAAGCAAAAATCAACCAAGAAAAATGAAGGTGTATCAGGATGAAGGATGAGTAGAAAAGTATATATTTTTAAGAAAAAGTGCATATTTTGGGGACGTGTATTGAGAGTAAATGGAAGCCTAAACATAATTTTTTTTCTTGCCAGGTGAAGGTGGCAGCAGCAGTTAAATATCTCCAACTCGCATATCTCCATCTTCTTGGGTAAAAATCCAGACAAGCAGGTTTCTCTTATTAGGTGATAATGAAACACTTCCATAGAAATTTAAGAAATTGTCACTCTCCAAGTATGAATTTTAATCCTCTCCTAATCACAGTTTCAATAATAGGCACAAGAGTTTCAATTGTGCTACTTAAGGCAACCTTAGGTGTTCCTGATTCTTTTATATGGAAGTTCCAGAAGGTGAGAAAGATAAAATGCTATGCAAATATTTGAGGAGGATAACAAAAGGCTGTGAAGACTGCTCTAACGATAAGCTGTCAGATTGACACTGAAGTCAGGCAAAACTCAGAAGGAAAGTATTGAATCCCAGCTGATACAGGCAAAGAGCTAAAGGAAGGAAACAGAATTGATGTCAAACTAGCAAACTGTACAGAACATAAATTCTGCCAAACTAGTAATTTACTTCTATGGGATAACAGGTCGATTGATGAAGAAAATTAACTTTGCCTTCCTCCTTCGACTTTCAACTTTAAGTTACCTTACAAGTAATTAGATAATGCTAAATGAATGTGGCACATTAAAATCTGAGAAGGCATTAAAAATCAATTAAAAATCGATAACAAACATCCCTCAAAACCTTATTGTAAATGAGACCATTTCTATAAAATTGCCCTTGACTGTATTTTACTTAATGTCTTATTAAAATCTGGAACAAACCAGTTAAATTTCTAAGTGACAATTGCAATAGTAATAAATCATGGGTCACAGGAGTCGATGGCAGACAACTTGGAAGACTGCATGCAAATTTTATTTTGATTTGGTCATGTTTGGTCAGTCATGTTGACCAAAGTTCCCTGGTGTCAGGGCTGTCAGGTGCTCAAAGTGTTATCTCTGCGTTTTACCTTCACACAACAGCTCACGTAACAATTTGTTTAGATCTTGTGTCACTGTTTAAAGGTTTTTCAAAAGATGAAGAGATGAACAACTGAAAAATGTTTTCTGCTTCCAGATTCTCAGTCTGATAGAGGGAAGACTACGGGACAGCCAAATCTACAGGCACACAAAATATAACATTGATTGTGATTTTTTTGATCCAAGACATAGCTAAACACAGGGGGTGAAAGCTGGAGCTAAAAATCTAAGGCTAAAAATGACATTTTTAAGAGTTGGGTTAATCAGTCAATGGAATAACTGACAAACACTTTAAATCAAGACTGAATGTTTTTTAAAACGATTCATATTCAAGTTCAAACTGAAAATATATAGGTCAGGCTAGATGATTACAATGATCCCTTGTGACTTCAAAATCTATGGCTCTATGGATCTAAGCACACCCTGAAGACTAAATCTGAAAACAAACAAACAAGAAATACACAATTCATGAATACTTTTAAACAGTATGTTATTTCCACAGAAACTAGAATTACAATTCTGAGAGAGAAAAAGGACCAGTCATTCTTTAATAATTCATTTCAGGGTAATAAATCATTTTGCTCTACTCTGAATTTACCTTTTTTGTCACTGGCAGATGAATAATGCCCATTGAATATAGCCAAGAGTTCAGTAAAATAAGAAAACCAGAAAATGCTCAGGTGCTTTTTGAAATTATTTTTACATGACTTCTGGCATTTTCATTTTGAGTGCCACGTGATTTTTTTCCTAATCACTGTCAAAGCCAAGCGGTCTAGGTACACATAATGTATATGGAGGTAAAGATGTTATCTGTCTCTTTTGATGTTGCCTCCTTGTCCCCTCTTGGAAAGTTTTGTGATCTGTTGATCACTGACTAGAAAGATAGTGCAGATGATTAGGGTTTTTCTAACAGAAATATATATTTTTTTTCTCTATGTTTCTATTCTGACGATTCTTCATTAACACAATGTCTTGGTTTAAGTAAGACCCATGTCCACGATGGACACAAAGGAACAAATGATGTTTTTCCAGATAAACATCGATCCTTGCATAATGGTGGGCATTTCCTCTGTGGGGCTCACCACTGAATCGGGACATTCAAACAAACTCCGGGCTAAGCCGTTCCCCGGGGCTAGGCTCAGAGTGTCCAAAGCTATGCTTACGGGATGTGCTTCGGTCAGCAGCTATGCGGGCTTGGACAATAGCTTCTTTCTGCAAACAATAGCCAGTATTAAGGATGTCATCAGATATAATGGCTGTGAGTGGGACAATTCTGCCGTCTTACGAAAGCTTCCATAATGGAGCGGTCATAGTGTGCGTGTGGGTGTCCGTGCGTCCGTGTGTCTGTCTGTCTGTGGGTGTTTTAAGAAAGATCCACCCGCACGCTGCAGAAGCAGCCTGCCAGTCTCAGAAGAGCTGGCCCATGAAAGGTGCCATTTATAGTGCTCTCACAGTACCACGGAATGGAAACATTAGGTAATAGTGAAACCCCAGAGCTGGGCTTACTACACTCTGAAAACTTACTCACATTACTGTGCTTTATAGGGCTTTAGGGACTTCATAACAACAATCTGTGCAACTGCAGACTTTGTTTAATGAAAAAATAAATAGAAATAGTTACCCAAAAAATTAGCCTAAAGACTGGTATTCCCTTGTTAGTGCCCTTTAATAATTTTCACTATGCCTCCATTTGCACTCTGTCTAGAAAATAAAAGGCTTATTCATGCCCAAAAACACAGATCTTCCTTCTTAGTGAGAAATTTTGTAACATTTCTGTAGTAGAATCAACTGTAGCTGCTCAAGGTCTTTTTCTGAGAGAGGAAAAACGGTTAGCTGGATATTGCGTTACGTTCAGGAGATTTCTTCACTGTTTTATAATTTATCTGACAGTTGCCACAGGGCTTACATGCCACTTTAGTTATCCTACTGATTTTTAAGGGATGGATATGCATGTGGAAATTAGGGGAGCATTCATTTTTCCCCCTAATTTCATCAAATTACATGCACTGTGATTTTAAATAAATCACACTATTACACCGTTTCCCCTTTCCACGTTTACCGAGACTTGTGGGTTCTCTTTGGTTTGCCTTCAAGCAGTCACTATTTGCATCAACATCCCAAGCGATCCGGTTAGTCTGATGTGTCCTCTAAACGGTGTCCTCCCAACAGCTCTCCTTAAATGCTCTGCCATGAATTTGTTTGGGTTCCTCTTATCAGGAGGTATCAGAGCCAAAGCTCCAGAATGTCTCACTTGCCTTACAAGGCTTCTTGTGTAGTTTAAATGAAACGGATACAACAAAGAAAGCAATGTGAATTTATGCAGCTCCACTGTGGGACAAACAAAGAAGCTGGTTGAGAAGACAGACAGAAATGTAACAGCCTTGCAACCTCCAGCGACCCTCAGGCAGGTACAGCACATATGCCTTCTGGCTTTAGTGCAGACACAGTTCAAAAGATCAGCCTTTTTCTGACCCCAGATATGAGCATCTGGCGAGGACCGGCATCCTTCACAATTTTGGCAGTTTGCAGGGAGACAGACTGGCCTGGATTACAAATCGGAAACATCACAGCTCAAAGTGGTTTTTTTTTGTTTTTTTTTTTTTTTTTTGCTCTTGGGCTAGTAGAAGGCAGAGAGACAGACTCACAGTTGGAGGGGGACGAGGCAAAGGGAGACTGCTTTTTCTCTGCTCTGGAAACCTCCGATACAAATATTTATGCATGAGCCTGAGAGGAATTCTTGGGTCATCCTTCTCCCCGGTTGCAAACCGTGCCCATGGCTAAAATGAGAGCTCACAACAGCGCTAAGTTTGAAAACGTGCTGATGTCAGAACTTTGCCCTATTTCCATGCCTTCAGCAAAGAGCAGCCAACTACCTGCTTATCATAAATCTCTCCTCTGTCTCCCTTCATCCTCTCCACTGAAACCCCTACAATTTCCAATACAGATCACCAAGGCACAAGTAGGTTATTCTGTGTATGAAAGCAGTGCTTGTGAAAGATGCTGAATGCACAGTCCCAGAGACCCACATCCTCTGCAGTATAGCAAAGGAAAAAAAGATACATCATGGATAGCAGCACTGTCGGCTTCCTCGGCTTACCAGCTTCACTGAGCTTGAAGAAACACCCTCTGGGGTGAAAGGACCATTCATCCTTTATAGCCAAGTTGTTGTCCTAACTGCTAAAATTGCCATATAGACTGCTAATTAGAGCCAGTGATGGTTATGGCATTTGCAAGGCTGACAGATGTGAACTGTTCACCCAAAGCTTACCCTGAAGGTTGTGCCACTTATAAAAGCTATCAGATGTAACAATCTGCTAAACTATGGTGGGTTTATACCTGCCTAAAAATGAAATCAGAGTGAATACAGCTGAAAAAGACCCCTCCAGAGACTGCTCGATCCATCTCCCCACACCAGAAGATCACGTCTACTTCATTTTTGAAAGCTCTTTGTCTAAGCTGCTTTTATTGACCTCCTCTAACGGGGACTCTAGAGCCTCTATTTGCAGCTCATTCCAGTGCATCATAAGAATAGCAATAGAAGGGTTTTTTTTAATGGTTAACCTGAACTATCCCCAGATTTCCTATCTGCCATATTCCTCTCCTCTTTGTGGGATCCTGCCACTGATGAGGCAACCATGTCTCTCCAGTCACTTCTCAATTTATAATTCTTTCTATCTTTCTCCAAGTGTTACATTTGTTGGGTCATTCTCTGATCATTTTATTATTATTCTCTTTGGATTCTGTCCAGCCTGGTTATATCTTCCCTGTAACACATGGCTCAAACCAGGTTGGACAGTGTTACAGTTAGGATTTTGCAAACCTGAAGAACACAGGAGGGTAATTGCAATGCCTTACAGGTGATGGTCCTGCCTATACATCCCAGATACGTTTACAGGAACGCAGAACCAAGATGTAGAAAACCCACGTGAGTCATGTGAGTCAAATGACTCACTGTTGTCATCCTGTTTCTTCCTCTCCTTTGTCTGACTCCTCCTCCCCCACACAAAAGGGATACTCTGTCCACACACCAAAATCTTTGCAGGATGATCAAGAAGCTTGAGATGTCTTTCACTGATGATATTAAGGACATCAATAAATAAAAGACATACTACTGCTACTGCTCACCAGTAAGGGTGGGTGGGTAAGTCTCCCTCTAGCAATATATTTACCACATAATTCTTGTCTTGTGCCTATGATAGAAAAACCGCATGTAATTCAGAACAGAGTCATGTTATTTAAAACAGTACATAGCAGTAGAAATATCTATAGGTTTGGGGGCTGACTGTTTTTTGTAAAATTGATCTCTGAATACAGACAACACTCAAACTGCATTAAAACTGTTATTTTCATGACAGCAAATATCTCTGAGGTAGTGTATTAATCTGGAACTTTCGTGTATCACAATGCCCCAAACGCACAGCTGTCAAACAGATTATTTCTGTGATTGATATAAGATGTATGGATATGACGTCGAGAAAAAGCTGCATTGTGGGACAAATGTCCCTGAGCTTTTGGTGCTATAATTCCCAGAGAACTGGTATACATTTGAATTACTTTATCTTGGCATAATGCAGAATTTCAGAAGAAGCCATGTTAGCTCCTCACTGGAAAACCACAAAGATCCCTCAATGTAGCATCTACAAAACACATAATTAGAGATTTTTAAATTACCCATGTAAATAGATATACACACAAACATGAATATAGATGAAGTGACAAAATGACACCTTAGCCATCGTATGGCAGTTAACCATATCCCATGAATTCTAAGAGAACAGGGTTTCTATAAGAATTAAAATGCCTATAGATGCCTACCCTTTGAGAATTTCCCCATTTACACCTAGTGAGAAAATGGTGAAGAAATCTGAAAATACACATTCTATTCACTGAGGTTCCTGCATAAAAACCAACACCACAACAAAAATCTACTGCACATATCAAAAAGCTTCCCATGTAAAAAGCAGGCTATAACAGCCAAGATTCCCTTTAGAATAAGAACTTGTAACATTGTCAAATGATATTAGCTTTAGATCATATTCATGTCAAATTGCTGATGAAATAAAGGCCTGTATTTTGCCATCAGTGCTGAGCAGCATCCTTCCTCACAATTTGTTCCACCAACGTGAATAGTTATTCTTCTAGGAAGTGGTTTAGGTTAACATTTTCTGGATCTATATGATGAGGGAAAGAAACAGCTTACCTTTCTATTGCTTCCTTCACAATGTTATTGTTAAACTTAGAAGACATTAAGTATATATAATAAAGTATATGAAATTTTAGATTATGAAGATATTTGCTACTTTTCACAAAGCTTGCCCATAATTTCACATTTGCTATGTCATTCTAGCTGAAAATAGTACAAAGATACATGGCATTTACCGCTTAGGGAGACCTTTGGCCTTTGACCTTAAGAGATCTTTATGTGGAGGCCCATGGTGGATTGATTTTTGACAGTACAGTGACAGAGCCATACAAAAAAGGTATTCATATTGGCCAAGTCAGTGGATATTTCAGGTCAAAATGTCAGCAGTTGTCTTTTTCAGCTGACATCCTGGTCTGAGAAAGTTGGATTTAAGGTTTTCTTGACTCATATTTTGATTTCTTGCCATATATGGCTGTGTCATTAGCTCCCTGGAATGCCTTTCTTTCAGTTTTTTTCCTGGAAAAATGCTAAATAAGTTCTCACTTTACCTACTGACTGAATAAGAATACAAAAACAACGGACAGCTGTGAGGCATCTGCGTGTCACACAAACACTGTTGGCACAGTTCCTGCATTCAAGAGATCAGCAAGAGCCTAGTAAATAAGCTTTCCTCACTAAAGACCACTTTTGTCCATGATCATTGGAGCTGTGCTTTACTCATACACCCTCTGAATTCCTCTTTTCTTCAGTAATCACACATGCCTAGCATGATGGCTGATTCTATTCTACAGTCCTAGGCCATGTAATTATGTGAGTAATTGGCAGACAAGATGTTGTGAATACCTGAATCCCAGGTTAATTGAAACTAACACCTGCCTGAACTGTGCTGTTGTAATGGATGCAATAATACAACAAGATCAGGTCCTATTGAGTTGCATAAGCTTTTCAAGACTGGGTTTTTTGATCTCCTTCCTTTGATTTGAGTGCGGTGGTAAACTAAAGTATTGTGCCTTTGTTGAAGTTTATAAAAGATGAATCTGAAGCTGAAAATGAAGATCTTTCCAGTTAATCTGTATTGAGAAAAATCAGTGAGCACACATCGTTTGCATCTTTCAGTTTGAAAAGAAACAACAGATACAGCTGTCAACACAACTGTAGTCAGTAACAACATTACAGTTCACCCTAGAGTAACCCAAGTAGTACCAACTGCAGACTTTGGATTCATGAGGCTCAGCGTGGCCATAATACCCACTAGCATCACCAGACATCTCAAACTGGGCAAGTGTTATGGCACTATGCAGGAGATATTACTCTAATTTTCTTTAGTTGAGGTTGATTTTCTCCTTTCTTGTCTTTAGTACTATCAGAGCTCACAGGCAATTTGTTTTGGTGTTTCCTGTGTTACTTTCTCATTGGCAAAATGGTGCTGATGGCATGTCCCTACAGCACAGACAGGCAGACAAGCAGACCTGTTAGAAGAGCAGAGGAGGTAGGCATTAAGGCAAAGACTTGCAAGTTATAGAAAGATTTTGAGAACAAGTGTATTTTATTTAATAAAATCTGTCAAGCAAACAGCTTTTCTTGTTCTAGTGCTGAGACTATGGCAATCTTACTTCTTTTTAATCAAATCATATATAGTATTTTAAATATAGCTTTTATCTGACATAACTAGAACCTTGGAAGTATTTTATTTCAAACAGACCTTCATTACAAGAGAAGCCTGGATCAGAGTAGAAAAGCTAAGCAGTGGGGCAATATAACCTGATTTATTTAGGAACAAAATAACATTGTACAGTTGCTAGTAAAAGCAGAAGACAGGACCTGATGACCCAAAATGTCCTAATTTTTCTAAATTAAACAAGACATGATGTTTCTATGCTAGAGTAAATGTTGGTTTTACTTATAATGGTGACAACTGCATGAAGCTGCTATACTTCTGAAAAGGAAAAGTGAGTAGAAGAAATATTAAAAAGACAAAATGCAGACAGAAAACTCGGGATTTTCAAAAGCCCACAGTCCTCAGATTACATACACAAGTAATCTTATTACAGACTTCTCTGGGAACTGCTTGACCACCCCAGTTGCCCCTGAAAAATCACAATCCATTTATTTGTCTCAGGACTAATGGGGGGGAAGAAAGATTTCAGGAATGAAAAGATTTTACTGTAATGACCTGAAGCAAATGGGAGAACAAAATGCCAGCTTTAGAAGTCATGAGAGGCACGATCACAACAATTAAGGGCAAGAAAGAGAGATGAGGAGGAGGGAGTTGGGAAAGTGGATTTCCCAAATTTCAGAAGTTATGTAGGCCTCAGTTTAAGTAACTATAGAAAGGCTGTAAAAAATGTAACAGGAATATTTCATGAGAGAAGACCAGTGTGGTTTTGGCAGCTGATGAGCAAGCTTGAACAGATATATCAGCCCAGTGTTTTCAAAAGCTCTTTCTGTAAAAGGCTGTGTCCTCTATACGTCTTCCTGTATCATTTTCTTTCACCTAACAGAACTTGATTTTTTTTTTTTTTCAAGCGAGCACTGTCTGAATAGCTTCCCTAATGTCTTTGTTTAGATCTGGTCTGTAGATCCCACCTACTTCCACTGATGGTAGAAGGAAACTCTTAGCAGACATCCTGTGGGACAATACCTTATTCTGTCCTTGTTTCCAGCATCTCAGTGTTATATCTCTCCCATTCAAAGTTGTGAATGATGTTTATAACTGCTAAAATATGCTTATATGTGAACACTAAGTCGAAGAAACACATTCTGAGTACCTTTTTAAAGGTGTTTTTCTGCTAGGATATTGCTAAATCAGAATGTCTACTCTAGTGTTGTAAACTCATGGATAAAAACCACAGGAAATAAATAGAAAATCAAATGAAAGTTGTGTATGAACATAGGGTTAAGCTGGCTCATCTGTTTCTCAGTGGAAATAGCAGGTATCCTGTCCAGATCAGATTTCACAGAGAAATATCTATGGTGCGTGAATGCTGTCTCATCAAGCGTGCCATCCTCTCACAGCATCACCTCTCCTGCAATACAGACAGAAGTATGGTCATCCTTTCCATCACATACCTTCTGACAGAAAACACAGGGAGCATTAGAAATTAAGTATTGTAGTATATATTTGGCTAAGATACTAACAAAACCCTAAGGTACCTCCCTGAAAGACTGCAAATGCTGAGGTGACAGGCGGGGGGCGGGGAGGGGGCTGAGGCAGGGATGTATGTGGGGAGAAAGACACCGCACTGCTGGGAGAGAGCCATAGCTATGTTTCAGTCAAATCTGACCTACTTTAATGAAATCAGGTCATCTGTGAGCTCTTCATTACCCCCAGACTAAACAGTACAAAACACAGCAGCCGATGTCTCTGTCTTTTCAGAGCGCCGCTAATTCTCATTACAGCATTGTTATGTATTCCTTAATATGTATTGACTTAGTCATCTCCTCACACCAAAGCTGGTAAACAGCACTGGGGAAGGAAGTAAAGTAAACATGATTACTGACTTTTTTTAAAAATAAATAAATAATAAATTGCAGGGTAAACACAGCCATGCCTCCCGAATGTGTCCTCAAGGGAATAGGGAAACAAAAGGAGGCACAACTGTCTCACAGCATTAGCCATGACGGATGGAGCTCACCTATCACACCAGCAAACGCTGAACTATTACCAGCCACGGTAGCAGACGAGTGGAGGCTGGAGTCAAGCGGAAACTGGTACTATGGGTTTATGCACAAATTCTGCTCAGTGTTCAGTCTTCTAGAAACTAGGAAGGTGACAGCCCCATAGCAAATAAAATATACTGGTGAGATTTTAATGTGACATACAAATCCACGGTTTTGTTCACACAGAGACAGACTGTATAGATGTGTGTGTGGGTATGGATGTGTCCTCAGACATGTATTTTGTTATGTACATGTGTACTGTCACTGTTTGTACACCAGTATGTGCTTGACAACAACGTACACTGAGATGTATACACTGCTTCTAGACCCAGAGACACATACACATTCATATCTATAGCTGTATATGCATATATCCTTAAAGATGCATATACATATATAAATGTATAAAAGCATCAGACATGTCCTTGTGAGCATCTTATTAAAGACACACTGTTTATAGCACATGCATGTCATTATAGTGAATAGGGTACATGTCTGAAAGGCTACTGTGTACCAAAGAGAAATTAATCTAATTAAAAGAATTTATATGATTTATTCCTGTTGTTTATCACAGAAGTACAATCTTTGTAATTTCTCTTCCACATTAGTTAGAAGAGCATTTATGTTCATTTTGTTTTGGAGACCAAAGGCTCCACTCATTTGCCTACGTGGGGCCATCTGGTGCCATGTGAGATTTGGCATCTGGTGCCATAAGGAATGAAGCTCAGCCTCCTGCTGCTATTCCAATAAACCACAGGACACCATAGGTCCTATGTCATACCTGAAGCCTTGTGTGGACATCTCTGACACCTTGGTTCATCTCAAAAGGCAATACCCACTAAAGCATAGGTAACTGCGTTGGGTCCTTGCATTCCTTTACCTGCAGACCACTATAATTAAAACATTTTCACTTCATCTCACTGATTTTCTGGTTCTTTTTCTAACCCAGGTTTAATTAAGAAATCTATTTGGTACTTTCTACAGAACTTTCTTCCCCTACTATCTCATTGTCTCAGTCTCATACTTCTCAGTCTGTCTCTTACCTATTTGTGGGTGGTTCAGTATACTCCACCTGGCTCGATGCAAGGGTCTAGAGTACAGGTGCCCACATGTGCCTATGTTTTGGATAGAAGTATTTAGTTGAAATAAAGTCTTACAGAGATGACTTCCTAGACAGCACAGCCCAGAGGTCGTGCCAAACTTTCAGATTTCTCCATTTGTTCCTATTGCATCCCTTGATTCGTGCTGGGAGAAATGATTGCACAGATCTGTAGGCAACTAGTGGCCCATATCGTGCTTAAGTGTCTAATTCCCATTGAAACTAGTGTTAAGCATATAGATACCCTTCAAGTTCTGAACCTTCATGGTATATAGTGTGATTATATTTTAGTATGTAGATGACTGGAACTAGAAGGAAGGGCAGCTCTCAGCTCAGCTCTCTGTGTCTCTGTGCTTACTGACTACAGTAAGAAGGAATAGCCATATCTTGATTTCTTGCAACCTCTGGAGAGTTAACCCCTTCTATCTTCCTACAGCTTCTGCTGCTACCCATACTGCTTGTTTCTTCTCATTCTAGACAGCTGAAACTTCTATGTCATCCATATGGTGGCTTTAAATTTCCAGGGAAGCAGGGGAAGGATGAAACGTATAGGAATAAGTAATACCTTATGCACTTTTGATAGAGGACATAGGACAGCAGCTAAAATACTGTGAAAATATACATTATTTAGGAAATGTGAAAATCCTGGAATAAGCATTACTAGCAACTGTGTCCAGACAAAGGTCCTCAGTCTCCTTTTTGAAAGAGCTGGTGATAGGAACTGCTGACTCTCCTTTATAGGCTGCAGCAGTTGCGTCTCTGAAGGAGGCAGGGGGAGGGTAGGAGAAGGTAGGGCAGGACAGTAATTAGTATCTGTAAACCCCAGCTTTAAGCAGCATACTTAATGGTGGGATTTTGGCAGACAAATATTGACAGCACACTAATGTTGCTAAGCTAGCAGTGTCGGGCTGAAGGGCAGGAATGTGTGAGCTGCACAAAAGCCTGTCTATGGGACAACGCTGAGGCCACCGCGCTAGCAGCACCTCTCCGTGCTACACAAGCATCAAAGGAGTAGGCAAAATTTGCTCCTTCCAGTGGGATTAATCTGTCCTTGATTTTGGTCGGGGTTGGTGTTGATTTTCTTGTGGAAGGAGCTAAAGAATAGTACTGAAATAGTTTCCCTTGGAGGAACAGAGGCTCAGATTCTTTAACGTGGGGAAATGCCTAACACTGTCAATCCCTGCAGGAACAGATCACACGCTGGTCCTGCATGTACTGCAGCTCCATCAGAGACTCTGGATCCACACTGTATCCTGATTCGTATCCTACCTCAGTGTCACCTCATTTAGAGGGAAATTTTAACCTGCAGCCTGTGGTTCTAAATATCTACTGATGAGTTTGTTGGCAGAGATTTGCCTTGTTACCTTTGAAAAGCTGTGAGACCAAAATGCAAGATAACTGTTGTTGTCTGAATATCTTATCTGAAACTCCACTTGGTAGCTGTGTGTGTGCCATGATCTGCTCTGATTCACACACATCTGAGATAGGGTTTCCATGCACTGTGACTAACACAAAACACAGCTCAGAGACTACTTGGATCTATACTTTTCTGTTAGTGGTTTAAGGAATTTTATCAAACAAAATACTTTTATTTCAGCTTGTATATTGTTTTAAATAGAGAAAATTAATTTGAGGAATTTAGCACAGAGCAAAAACCTTTTTGCTTTTCCTGAAAAGCTATTTGGCTTATATTCCAGTATGATATTTACTTCCAATTCCAACCCCCTTTGGACCAAAGAAAGGTTAATCCAACACTGAAAAGTGAATAGAAAGGCTCCCATCAATTTCCAGGGTATGGCACATGTTCATACCAATGGTCAGAACTGGTAATTAGGTCTGATTTTCTTAAAAACTTTCAGGAAAATGTCATTATGAAGCCTCACAGCCTCAATCAGAAATCCCTGGCCCATCCAGCATGGTTTAGAGTGTCTCCACAGATTGCAGTTCAGGCCATGTAATGCTACTTGACATTGCAATAAGAAAGTACTATAGGCTTCAGACACATCTTCTGTCAAATTAATCATAGACTTGATTCAGAGACAGTAAATGTCATAGATTTGTTTGTTTGTTTTATCACAATCCAGGTATATTCATGCATTTCTGTGAAAGTGATCTTTTTTTCTCCTCTAGTGTATCACTAAGGAGAATAGACAATACTGTATTTACAACTCTATTTGCAGCAAAAGTCAGATAAACCAAAAGAACCACTTGTCAGCTTGGCAGATGTTCATAATCTTAATTTTATTACCTCTGAAGAACAGTGTTTGATTTGATACACGAAAAACAATAAATCAGAAAATGTCATGACACGTGAAACAGTAAAAAAGAAAGATGGCAATAACCTGGGAAAAACATTTCTGATTTAGATTATCTGTTGCTTTCCTGGTTTGTGTCTCAGAGTTGTTCAGACTGGGGTATGACACAGGCTAGGTTTTAATAGCTAGATTGCAGCCAGAAAGCCACCCACNATGACACAGGCTAGGTTTTAATAGCTATATTACATTGCAGCCAGAAAGCCACCCATAGCATGGGATGCATCAGAAGAAGCATGACCAGAAGGATAAGGGAAGTGATTCACCTCTTCTTTCTTCAGTCTCATGACACCCCACCTGGATTACTGTATCCTGGGGTCACCAAGAATATGTAGCTATTAGAACGAGTTCAGAGGAGGCCATGAAGATGATCAGAGGGTTGGAGAACCTCTCCTGTGAAGACAGGCTGAGAGAGTTGGGCTTGTTCATGCTGTAGAAGAGAAGGCTCTGGAGAGATCTTATAGCGGCATTAAGTACCCGAAGGGGCCTACAGGAAGGATGGAAACAGACTGCTTAGCACACAGTGAAGTGATAGGACAAGGGGTAATGGTCTTAAACTGAAAGGCAGTAGATTTAAATGAGATATTAGTAAGAAATTCTTCCCTGTGAGGGTGGTGAGGCCCTGGCACAGGCTGCCCAGAGAAGCTGTGGCTGCCCCCTCCCTGGCAGTGTTCAAGGCCAGATTGGATGGGGCTTTGGGCAACCGGGGCTAGTGGAGGGTGTCCCTGCCTATGGCAGGGGGATGGGAACTAGATGGGCTTTGAGGTTCCTTCCAACCCAATATCTTCCATGAGTCTATAAAACATTATATGATTTGTTGATTATGCTTTTGAACACACCAGTGTATTATCTAGCTGGGAAGAAGAAAGAGTACTCAGAATTGTATAGGCTGGAAGTTTTCTGAAGACAGCCAGCAGTGGATACCATTTAATTTCAGAATGAAAATTCTGAACTACAGCACATAAAAAATTCCAATAATATATTAAAGCATTAAGCCATACATAAAGGTGGTTAAAACAGTCTGTTTTAAATTTTTTCATAAATTATTTTACTACCTTGACTAAACTTGGAGAAATTATACATTTTCTGAACCAAAGTAAGACCAAAGAAAAGCTATTTGTTGTTCAAATAACCTCTATGACTTATCTGATATATTTATACTTTGATATGCACATCAATTAAAATCTTCCATGAGATTTTAGTTTGATTATTTATGCAAGGACCAATATTAAGCATACACATGTAACTCATATATGCTCAGTGTTTACAGTACATGTAGTTTCAGCTGTAATTTGTAAATTTTATTGCGTACCACCACTCCAGACTAAGTTTGTGATCCATCCAGCAATGGGCATGAAATGACTTGTATGTAGCCTCTGAAATATATTGTGGAATGTCAATGGTTGATGTGATTTTCTTCAGGAGAAAGGAGGCAGAGAGGGAAGAAATACCAAATCCAGCACAATCACAGGAAGATGTTATTTACAGTGATAACTTCTGCTCAATATGAGGAGTCTGCTTGAGCTCTAGAAACAAGGAGAAAACCTCTAGAGCTCCAGATGTAGCTCAGAGCATGAACCATGGATATTATTAATTGCTTCCAAAGGGTACACTATGCTATATTGACCCTATGCTACAGCTAGCTTCTGCCAATACATTTCAGTTTATACACAACTACATTGCAATGAAACACTTTGATCTTGTTCAACAATCTTGACCTGGACAGATCTGACTCCATACCAAAAAATTCATTTTGATTTTTCTGACATAAATATTTGATTTTCAGATGAAAGTTTTTATTCTCAAGCTAAAAATAGCAATAACTATAAATTCAATATAGGTATTGCTCAAATGAAAACATAAATTTTTCTTCCAAAAATCTTCTATTTTTCTGTCTGAATGTTTCTAAAAGTACAGAGTAACAGTATATACATATATTAGTATGTACACAAGAGTATACCCAATAGGTGTATGTACAAATCTCATATTTATTCATTCTTTGGACAGATATCTGCAATCTAGATTAGATGGTCGAGACTTCATTTCAGTTAGATGAAAAAGCTGTTAAAATATGGGAAAGTTGCAAAAAAATCATGGAAACAAGCACAAAAAAGACCTCTTGCTTTCTTGGTATGTAAAGAAAATGCTAAATAAACAATTTGTGAACCCAGTAACAAAAGTCAACACTTAAATCTGTGTGATTTCTCCCTGTGTCTATTTATTTTTCTGTCTCCAAATATTAAACGGAAACTTCAATACAAAGCCAAGAATTAGGTTCCATACATGGAAATGCCTTGGTGATTGTAAAAAAATAATGCTGTGGTGTCTCTAGTTGGGAGGTTTGGAAGAAAGAGAACTAAAAAAAACAAGGAAAAAAAAAAAGAAACTGTTCCACTTCATCTAGCAGTGCTGAAATACATCACTCCAATTAAATCCCAGCCAATAAGCAAAGGGACGTGTTAAGTAAAATTCATGAGCTTTGAATGCATGTGAATGAATATGCCAATCAGAATCAATGCCACCCATTCATCTGGTGTAACACCATGGTGATGACAATGAGCTTGAAACCAGCCTTTGTTGTCATCAGCTGTGCAGTAGTTGCCACAGCCCCAGCCTGGATCAAATGTGTGGGACATTTAAATCTTCAGCATGGCACCAACACACAGAACATCTTATTCATGCCAAAAAAAAGGAGCTATAATCAGCCCCCGAGTAAATAATTCAGGATCAGTTCCTCCAGGGGCACATATTGCCTTATTTTAAACTGACCAAAGGCTGTTACTCTCTTCGAGTGACTTTACTGCGCGGATGCAAGCTCAATTTTTTTTGCAACCACGTAGTATATTGTCACTTTAGAAAATCAGTTTCTGTATGAATGTCCAGAGCTGAGGCTTCCACAGGCCTTACACTGATATTGCAATAGGAACCCCTTTGCAGGACCCTGCATCCCAGCCCTTTTGAGTGCTGCAGTGGCAGATGGCTAGCTCTCGCTGCTTTTACAATAACCATTTCATTTGTGATGCTTGACCTGAATTCCATTCCTTGTTTAAAAGTGTGTCTCAGTTCTCAAATGGTATTTCACAGAGTTGCCTTTTCCATAGTGTTTCCACATGCTGTTCTCCAAATAACACATTTGCCCATAAAACAGGGTGGAAGAAAAGAATATGGAACAAAGTGTCACAATTAAAAATGTTGAGTCTAAGAATATGTATCCAAACACTGATGACAGCTTCATTTTTATTGGAATTAAATTATACCACCGATATTTTCTTATATGTCAGCTTGTATCACTTACAGATCCTATGGTATTTTTAGTGCTTTGTGTTATGAGTTGTCTTTCTTCCATTGTGTTCTCAGTAGTTATAACATTGCAAATGTGAAACACTCTGCTAGAGAAACAGGCCTGTGAGTGGTGACATGCACTCAACTTCTTTGAATAAATTAAGCATGCATGCTTTCAGTAACAGATCCACCCATTAATCAGTGTGTTTAAAAAGATGTGACAACTACTGCATACAATGGATAGTCCCCCAATTTACCAGTGGATATTACTGGCTGCTGAATACTTTCTCTTCACATTTCTCATGTTATTTCTCAGTTCCTGGGTAGGGAATTAATCTTAAGAGGAAGAATAAGTGATGTTAAGGAACTTTATTTGGGAAAAGGTTCTTTTCTGATGTTTCTTCTTCGGCTAATTAAAATCTCAAGCAGGGAGAGAGAGCTGAAGGCTTCATTCAAATAAAATCCACATTCAATTAAGAAATATTAAACAAGATGATTAGCTCTGCCAAGAAAAACGTGATACTGCTCTGGCAGGGGGGTTGGACTAGATGATCTTCCAAGGTCCCTTCCAACTCCTAATGTCTATGATTCTGTGATTTCTGCGATCCTTTGGCCATTCCTGAGTCCACAAGGAGTAAGTTAAGCTTAATAGGGGGAGTGTATGTAAAGACCACAAAGAGACAGCAGAAACAATGCTGCAGAAATTATGCTCTCTACCCATTAAAATTATCTGTAGACCTGTATTGTGCTCCTTCTGTTAGTGACCTAGTCTTTTCCTGCTGGAAGTGACCTGGTCTTTTCCTGCTGGAACTGTGCGATGTAGTTTTTTTGATTGTTGTTTTTTTTTAAATAACTAAATTATTCTGCTTGATTTTTTTTCAGCATCTTAGATTGACCTACAGCAGTTGGATGTTAGTTCATGCAACAGGCCCAAGTATGAGAGAACTATGAGACACACAGCAAAGATACATTCCACCTTATAGCAGAAGACATCTTTCTTTACACTCAAAGTGAATGACAGATTATTTCCATCTGTAACTAAACCCATGTTTTATGACATTGTTTGGCCAGTAGTAATTCAAATTTGAACAAATGATACCTCTCTGAACATATATTTATTTAGTTCTTTTAAAAAAGAGTTGTTTTCATAGTTTGAGACAGAAGCATTGCACTTGATCTGCAATAGCATGAAAGCATAAGAATATCCTCTGTTGATACTCCAGTCCTTTAGGGTTTTTACGTAAGTCTGTTGACCTTCAAAGACCCAGAAAGCTCTCAGCTCTCTCAGTGAGTATGAGGTAAAAGGATTTCAGAACCACGAGTTCTCGGGTTTATCCACAGACAGTCACTAAAGAAAACTAAAAACTTACAAAAATTCAAGCATTAACAAGAATAAACAGACTTAATTCTCCAGCTATGATGTGCAACTATGCCATTACTACCAATGCAAAATATGTTTTAAGCTGATTGAAGAGAATGTAGGTATGTTTCCTCACTGTGAGGCTTCTGAAGTTCATTGCCACACAGAACTTACAGTTAAGGGTGCACATCCACAGTTCATAAACTTGGGGAGCTCTTGGAAAGGCTCCTTGTCTCCTCACTTGCAGCAAGTTATTCTATTACATCTACAAAAATACTTTCTCCCAGCAGTTGCTCAGAATCTCAGTCCCAAGCTGGCCATACCATTTTTATACACCTGGTTGACAGGAGCACAATTGTCACAAGGTTATCAACTCAGAACAAACTCCAGGTCACCAGCACTCCTGCATTGCTTCTCTCCCTATCTCCAGTTGTCATAAGCCCTTTAAGACTGTTATCTATTTTATTCCACCAAATAAAACTCAAGGCTTTTCTTCCTATCATCAAGACAGCTTTGGGCTCACACTGGCTTAAAATCCGTATGAAGTCTGTGGTCAACAGCTCTCCTGTGGTGACATGGTATATGAAAAGGATTTTGCACTCTCAAGAGCTGTGTGGGAACTAACTTTTTCATGCTGTTCTGTTTGGGGTTTACAATGATGGACTCTGGCCTGAAAGGCAGTTACTTTCTGTCATATTTAAATGGACCAATGGGAATTAAGTCATGAATTTCATTGCTCCTTGTCTCTTTCTGTGATTTAAATGTCCATCCAATGAACTAAGCATCTTCTTGTATGTGAAACTACTAATTAGGTAGAAAATTAGATGGATTCTCTCTTTTTACAATCATACACAAAAAATGCACACATTGATATAGAGGATTCTAACAGTTTTAGGTGTCGTTATTTTCACACTTAACCTGTTACTTCCTGACAGGTGGTCAAATAAATGTCACATGTATGTAGAAGCAAATTAAGAACAAGCCAAGAAACCAACCAAAAACAAACTAAAAAAAGTCTCCAGGACTCTGACAGCCCTCAAAAGCTATTCAATTTTTTAATAATTATATTAGCAACTTCAGGAATCTCAGAAATGAACTTGCAGTTATAGTTCCATCTTTTAATCTATTCACCCTTGGACTGACTTACAAGAAAATTATCCAGAAAGCAGTTAATGTTGTCCATGGTGGTATTTTCAATGTGTTATTGGGATACCTGTTTGTTGGTATTCATGAGAAGGCCTGAACTCATCTCTGTTTGCCTGCTAATTAGCCCAAATTTTGATCATTAAAGAGTGTAGTTGGAATTTTCAAAGTTTCTAAAGGAAATTTATAGATTTATACTGATTTTTTTAAGGCTGAGCTCCTCTTGCTATTTTGGGGATTTTGAACAAGAACCAAATCTTATGCTGCAACTGAGAGGTGCTGCATTTATATCTAGTATTGATTCTGTTTCAGCATCAGTTTGAAAGTTATATATATTATAAATGAAGAGCTACAACTGGAATGTTTCTTTTATGGGCAATTCAATCATGCAATGTGTTCACATCCCATTTTCAGGGAATTCTTTAAGATCAGAAATATATTTTATTAGACTAGAATCAATATTCCTTATAACCACAATAGCATGCATATACAGAGAAATAGAAAATAAAATCACATTGCTTAAAAAACATAACAAGTCGCCAATTATTTCAGATTTAGGGAGCTGCTTATGGGTTAACTTGAGATGTAAGCAAATAAGTGCCAATTAATTAGAATCTGTGACAGTGTTCAGTACCATCTCTTTGATCTTTCACTAGCAGCTGACAACAAAGCACACATACTCACAGTGCTTTTGTTTCAGTCAAGTGATCAGCAAAACATGTTCAGCTCATTTAAATAACAGAGGCTGGTAAAATACAGCTATCTTTTATAGCATTAAGCAAAGATTTGAGTTCAGATGACAGCATCTGGCACTTACAGAGCTGATAACATAGACATCAGAAGGACAACTTGAGTTAAACTTAGAAATGGATGAAGCCACAAGCCAGAGACTAAAATTAATCCCATAATAACTCCCTTGCTCAACCATTGGTATCTGGCTATTTTAGCCACAAATACACTATTGCTCTATGAACAGTGTCACACAAACATCTGGCCAGAAAGACACAGTGTGAATAGTTCACAAACACAAGATGTATTTGTTTCAATGATATCAAAATTCAGAGGAAGCATAGAGCAACAGAAATAAGTGATGTGTACTGGCCAGAATCTAGATACACAGCTATCATGTCTGGAATGTTGGGATTTTTCTGTACATGTATATATTTTTCAGTGACTATTTGCCTGTGAAAATGGAGATGTTTGAAATATAATCAGCAACATATAGTGCCGTGAAATGTGTTCAAATTTTAGTTTTTTAATGACATTATAGTGGGGTATCATTATATAAACACATTAAAATATCTTTCTAACTGTTATATTTTAACATACAAAGATAAGGCACTGTCTGCTTGCATAAGTTCTTCTTTACTGCTCTGAGCATTTTGGCCTGGTGGGATATGTAATTCTCTTCTAGGAGGCAAACTGTTGAGAGGAAGCAGAAATTTAACTAAACGGATGTTCTAGTTCAATGGAGCACTTGCTCAAGTATGGAATCAAATCCTGCCTCTAATTAACAATTTAAATTGAAGCCATGCTTAAGTGTTCTGTGGGGCAAAGACTCTGGCGATGTGAATCAGATGATGGGGAGGACCGTGGCTGCACTGCTCGCTTCAGCTGGGTCCCCACCTCTGCTGATCCCAGAATGTTCTCTGGGTTTGTCTCTGTGCCAGCAGTGGTTCTGCTGACTTGACAGCAGAGATTATTAGCAAGTCCCAGTGCTTGGGCACTGCCACTGTCTAAGTTGCTAGTACCGACTGGGCTCATGTTGCATCCATGTGCCCTATATGAAAATGTCTTGAAACTGGCAGGCATCTTTTGGCATGAAAAAGTTTAAATACCTTTGACTCCTTATCTGTCTAATAATATGGTTTGCTCCCACTTCCAAGGAACAATCATGCTCTCCAGAATAAAAATGCTTCAGTAAACTCTAGGATTTGGCTGTCTATACAGGAAGGTGCTTTGCTTCTCCACTTAATTTTACGTGTCTTCTTTATTTTTGTCATTTTTGTTTTGTGTGGTTCAGAGTGTCCCTCTAATGTTCAAGAAACAAACATGCTCCTCTTCTTAGACAGTGGCCTGCAACTGTGGACTGAAAAGTGAAGCTTCAAGGTTGTCTTCTCTATGTAGAGCTTAAGAGTGGCCATGTCACATCAGATCAATAGCAGCTCATCTTGCCTTGCATCCTGTTCCCATCAGTGACCAACAAGGATGCCAGGGAAAGACAGGGCACTGCAAAATATATCTTACTTGATGTAACAAAAGCTTCCAACCCTCAGTGGTTTATTGGCCCTTTAAGATCCAACTTATCTAAAAAAGATAAGTTGCCATTTGCACAGAGGTTACAAAATCACGTATTTAGCTCAGAAGTAGCTCAGGGCGTTATCACTTCCTCATGCACTAAGCAGAATGGGAAGGAAGCAGGGGATGGGAATCTGTGGCACATTTTTCTGCAAACACAGCCACCAATTTTATTAAGCTAGTCTGGTTAGAATAATGTATTTTGTCACTTGTTTCAATAATTTCTTATTTTGGCTTAATTTAGCCCTGTGCCAAACTGATTTAGATTAAAACATTGTAAGCTTAGCCTAAGCAAGAAGAATTTAAACAGAGGCTTTTCACATTAGATTAACTAAATTAGTTGGAAATTATAATTTAACTTAAATTGTTGTAGCACTGTAGATGTAGATAAATAAAATGTGTGAGAGAATATGGCCTCAGGCCCGTGCTAAAATATCCAGTTATTCACAGTAGTAAGATGACTACCTCAGCTTTCAGCCATAACATGAATTAGTCTATCAGCTCTCATACTTAATCAAATCAAAACATCATATTACATTTTCAGCCACAGAATATAACACACAGCCTCAAACGACCCATGGGCAACAGACCAAGGAAGCAAATAACCTTCTTGGCTTGTTCTGCAAACATTGAGACCATCCACTTGAATATGTAGAAGCTAAATACACCCTACCAGTGCAGGTAAATTTTCCCTTTCGCTAAAATAATGTATTTATTAGAGTAAAAAGAAAACCAAACTCAAAAAAAAAAAAAAAGACAAAACAAAACCAAAAACCAACCAAAACACCCCCACAAAACCACAACAGAATTTGGTAATAGGAAGACTGAATCTTCCTGAATCAGTCTTGTACTACACTTCGGTCATCCCCACCAAAACTCTTTTGTTTACTCTTAACACATGTAACAATTCACATGAACACACAAGCATCATGAAGCAGCCCAGGCTAATTCCCACTCCAGAGACCTGCCACATCAATTAAGAGATGGCTTATGCTTTCATTCTGAAACTTGAAATGCCATGCTGAAAAACTAAGCATTCTCATCATTACATTAACATCCAATTCAGCCTTTCCTGGCCCTTTTGCCATGCCTTAAGGTCATTTACAGCAGTAATAACAACAGTGCTAGACACTCAGCCAAGCCAATGTTCAGCTAAATCTACACTGCAGAATCCACTGCTCTGTGGAACCATAAGTAGTATGGATTTCCTTGCCTGGAAAAGGCCAAATAATTTTAAGACATTTGCTTGATGCTCAGGAATCAGCATTTAAATTGTACCACTGAGCTTCCAGTTTTAATTATTCATTATGATAAAGTAATTCTTGCTCTCCCCTCCTGTTACTATATTTAAGTATGTAGGTGTTCAGCTTTTTTAATTTCTTCATCTCAAGGATTTTAGTTCAAAGTAAATATTATGAAATATTATTTTAAAATTAATTTGAAGTCTAAAGACATTCATTTTCAATGAATTAATACATATTTTATGTTTCTGTGAATATTTAAATAGATAGCTTGACAGGTAATAATATAAAGGGTTTAAAGAAATTGCATTCTTAAAAGCAAGAATTTGTTGGAAACTTGAGTGTAGAAGTTATGTTCACTCCATAAGGCAGTTCCAAATCCCAGACACCAAAAATTTATAACAAACCTCTAGAAACAGACCTGCCAAATCAAATTGTTCCTATATTTCAATGTTATTTCTATCAAACCCTCTTGACAAAAGTATAAGCCTCTTTTTAAAATTTGTGAATAGAAAAAGGATTTGTGAGCTTTTTTTATTTTAAGCGTGTTTTTTTTCTGAGATGTTCATAATTCTTCAAATAAGATTGCCTTTATAAAAAAAATTGATTCTGCTTATATAGCATAGCATTTGGATGATTTTTAATTACTTTTATAAAGCCTACTGCTCACCTGCTAATTAGAATCACTTAAAAAATAACTGACCTAATAGAAAATAATTTGGACTTCATAAAACAAGACTGTGCTGCAACAGAAACAAAGGTAGGTCTCCTGACCTCTGGTCCAAACTCAAGATACAAACCCATCTTTCCACTCAGAACTAAGCAAGACACAAGTAAGGATCAGTCCCCACAGCATTTATGGTCTGTAAACCAAGTTGGATAAAGAAAAGGAGAAGACAAAGAGAGAAGAATGGCATACCCAGTGTCACTGGGAGAAGACAGAACTGAACTGATACTTCCAAAAGTATAACTATATATATTTATGTTCAATGCATGTCTGAGCTCTTGTCTCCAGGTTCCCTTTACACACCGTGAAGGGCTGATCATTACAGACCATGTAGGAGGCAGCATAATTCATCTTCAGGTAGGTGTGTATATCATGGATTGTACTTTGGAAGAAAATCCAAAGGTGAGGAGTGTATACTGCTCTTCCAGAGACTGCAAATTAAGGAGATGAATCTTTCCCAGTGTGGTGTTCAGACTATCCTTTAATCCTCAATGTCTTTTAAATACAGAAATCTGTAATAGATGCACAAGAGCAACGTGCTAACACAGCTGGAGGTTTATCAGCTGGGAAACCTGGGCACTTCTGCTGCACAACATGTGGGCAATGACTGTTATCTCTAGGCAATGAGATGTGTCTCCTGGGCACAGCAGACTTAATACCAACAGATAACAGAATAAGTGCAGCAGATAGTTAGCACCGACTTCTGGAGACATTCATGAGCTGGCAAGAAAAGTAATTCCTGCATAACCAGGAGAATCCTGATAAATGATAGTCCCAAATGTGGGCAGTGAGTCTGTGTTTTAAAAGACATCTGTTCCTCCATAACACGCCAAGACTCTATAACATGGCAAGGCTTGTCTCAGTGCTGCTGCCTCTGCCTAGTCTCTTCCCAAAAACTCAAGTGAGAAAAATGAGGCATATTTAAGTCTCAAGGATGGTTTTCTCAAGATTATCCAAGATAGTTTTTAAAACAGGAAACATTAGTGTTGTCTTACAAAAAAAAATAAAATCCATTGCAGTCTATAGTGAAAAGGGAGTACCTCCCATTTGGTTTTGCATGCTGTGCTTCTTGATAACTTAGCATCTGATACTGAAGGTGGGCTAAGCAGCTGCTAACAGCTTTGCTGTACTCATAACAAATCAACAGCTTATCACATGAGTAATTATGAGTCATACTCTTAATGCTCCATTTGCATTCACTGTTACTGATACAGTAGGAACATTACATTCATATCACATTAGCACGTTAATAAAGCACTGGTCAACTGCAGCTGATACAGCTGATACATCTATCTCTCCTATACAATACTATGAAGCATCCCCTACTTCATTATATGATCCTACTTTGGCTTAAATTATGTGTTTTTCATGAGACAGAAAATGGAAAAGGAAGAAAAACAACTGTACATAACAAGGAACAGAGCACATTCAGAGAGGATGGCCTAGTAGCTAAGTTGGTTATGCAAAAGAATGATCAAAAAGGGCCCTTCCACCTGAAAAAGAACAAACCAAACAGGGAACACGATGGAGGTCTGAAAGTCTAGAGTAGTTGTAGAAGGTGGGAGTTTTTCCTGCTACATTCATTTTTAAAAGATGAACTAGATGTTCCAAACCCCCAAATTAATTATTTCTTAAAGTGGTTCATAAAGTTTGTAACTCCTCTGAACAGGGTGTAATGGATGTCAAATAAATCACATCGTGTTTAAAAATAAAATTGAATGGAAAAAATATTTTAGGGATGATGACTAAACACACACACACACACACATGCAGAATCCCCAGTTTTGCCTTCAGAAGCTCTTGACTATCAAAGTGATGAGGGGTGGAAGAATATCCTGAGTAAATATTTCTGGCTGAGACTTGGGGCTGTTCAGCCTGGAGAAGAGAAGGCTTTGGGGTGATCTTATAGTGGCCTTCCAGTTCCTGAAGAGGCCTACAAGAGAGTTGGGGAGGGACATTTTAGAAGGGCCTGTAGTGATAGGACAAGGGGGAATGGTTTTAAATTGGAAGGGGGTAGATTTAGATTGGACGTTAGGAAGAAATTCTTCATTGTGAGAGTGGAGAGGCCCTGGCACAGGGTGCCCAGGGAAGTGGTGGATGTCCCTTCCCTGGAGGTCAAGGCCATGTTGGATTGGGCTTTGGGCAACCTGGTCTAGTGAGAGGTGTCCCTGCCCATGGCAGGGGGGGTTGGAACCTGATGATCTATTAGGTCCCTTCCAGCCCAAAACATTCTGTGATTCTATGAAAGTATCACTATTTGCTTACTCCCTTCCTTAAACTTTTTCCATGACAACTATTTTTAGTCTCTGTAGAAGAAAGGAATGCTTTAGACTGATCTGGAATGGCCAAGTGTTATGAAAGTACACTGCAGTAAGATACAACAGGTGTAAGTCCCAGTTTGTGGCTGTCTTGCACATCCTGTGTGATCTGACAAAACTTTTAGCAGCTTCGTTCACTGTCACAAATGATGTCATCTTCCATGTAAAAGCCTTCAGGAATGAAATGGCTGGTTGCTCTCTGTAAACCTGAGAATGAGTGACCATTGCCTCCATTGCAAGTTTTGCAGTAAAACACTTCCTCGTGTCCCTAGCGCCTGGGTGATCTACAGTCTGGAAAGCTCTCACACACACAGACTTCAGACCTTGGATGGAAAACAGTGATTTTTAAAAATCAGGCATGTAGTGTTCTGCTTCATCCCATCCCACCTGTGTGTCTAACCCACAAAAGGATGAGCTTTGAGTGCTTTGAGTGACATCTGGATCACTTGGCACTTGTGTAACAAGAGAAGTCTGTATTCAGATGGCAACATCTCTGGATAGGAAATCCTATTTTCACTCTTGAGAGTACTCACAGGGTATGACTGGCAAATATAAAATAATCACTTTCAGCAGGTAACCCTGATTCCATGAGGAATTTGCCATATCAGATGTTGAGCATTTTGGTTCTGCTCAGGGCAAGATTTGAAGGATATGCATCAGACATTAAAGATATTCAATCACAGAGATTGTAAGTGGCAAACTGTTAAGTAGAGAAACATCTGGTAAACAGTCCTTAGTTTCAAATGATGAGTAGCCTGGCTTTCACCACAAGAGTAATTACTTATCCACCTCTTTAGCTACAACAGCTCAGGGAATTCTTGATCTTTTTGTATGCTCTTAGTATTCTACTCTTGGTTCTCCTGTCTCCCGGCAGGTACCTTAGTTATCTGTAATGAATGAATCAGTTTGGCATTTCTAAGGCAGGAAAGATGAGTTCTTCTTCAAAGGTTACAGTTATGGTGACTGTTTCCATTTCCCCTGGGCTGTGACTCCATGAAGAATGCTCTACACCTTTTAGCTCAATCAAATATTAGTCCTCTCAGATCTTGCACTGACAACAACTAAGAAAGAAAATGAAAGATGTGCTAAAGACCTTGTAAATTTGTGGGGAGTGACTGTGGATTAAACCTATTTGAAATCGAGACACTGCACAGTATACAGTCATGTAACATGAAAGTTACAGTTGGAGTAGTTTGTTTTAAAGGACACATGCAACACACAATATCCACATCCTGGTCCCAACCACATGGATAAATATGCACATTCAGTCACTTAGCATACTGTGTACCCTATAGAAATGGCCATTCTCACTACCACAGCTGCAGTAGACAGTGTTTAGCCTGCAAGCACCAAAAAAATAAATAAGAACCTATGATGCTAATTATGCCAGGGGATACTAAGCCATTAAACTATTTCTGGTAGACCCAGACTATACTATTCAATGCAATTATGTAAAGCAGTGAAATGGTAATTAGTGACAAAGCTTGGTACATGTGAGCTTTACAGCATGACTCATATATCTGGAGATTCGTTAGGCTGGAATTGGCCATTAAAGCATGAAATTTGTGCAACACTTTCACCTTACCAAAATTACCATTGACACTTCAGTATCAAAACTCAGTTTCTAAAGCTATAATGCTCTAATACTAATGACAGAAAAGCTGCAGTAAGAGTTTTTATAGCAGACAACCAGACCAAGATTAATGTTAAAACAATATACAGTGAAGTTAGATACCTCCATACAAAAAAAAAAAATTTTATGCAGAAAGTAAAAGCTCTAAACAGTTGAAAACCAAACAGCTTGAGAAACTAACCAGTTTCTTAAGCTTTTTGGTTAGTTAGTTAGAAACTAACTAACAGAGAAAGGGTGAGAGAAAAGGAGGGGAGGAAGGAGGGAGGAGAAGAAAAGAAGGCAGGCAGAGTTTAATTAATCTCTGTATCTATATGGCAGATCACAAGACCAAACTCCTGAAGTAATTCACTGTTCTCAATCAATGTCCACTGCAGTACCATGTCACAAAATCACAGACTTACAGAATGTTCAGGGTTGGAGGTGATCTTGGAAGATCATCTAGTCCAACCCCCACCCAAGCAGGATCACCTAGATAAAATCACACAGGAACATGTCCAGATTGGTCTGGAATGTCTCCAGAGGAGACTCCACAACCTCTCTGGGCAACCTGTTCCAGGGCTCCATCACCCTCACAGTGAAATTGTCTTTATGTTCACATGGAACTTCAGGACAATTTGACATTTTTTTTTCTAAACGGCTTGCAGAGCATTGCATGTGCAGAGGTTTTGACTCAAAACATGGATCCCACCATGCAGAGATCATTTCATTTCCTTGGTTCCTTTTAAGTCTGTTCTGTAGAGCACAGCCAGAACCACTTATATTTTAATGGTTTAACTTCCTTTAACCAGGCAGAATGTTGTTTCATACCTAACTTCAGAGATATAAATTGGATTCAGGTTTAGATTTGGTTTAATATACAAGACAGCAGCAGAATCTCGTTCAGTTTTCTGCTTTGCTCAGAGGATCCATGTTGTAAACTACAGACAAGCTACAACACAACATAATGATTTGTTTTGCTGTGTTGTTGCCTAGAGTGGCATTTTTATTGAAAGACAAATATGTATTAAAAATTTGATGACTGAATTGAATGTATAGAGGAGACACAGGCATTATAAAGAATAAAGAAATATTTATTAAGAAAAAGTTCTATGAATATTTTTTTCCAATGAAGACAGTTTTTTCCTCACTATGATTACTTCAGTTTTCTGAAGAGACAAAAAAGTCTTTCAGTGATGCACTTTCAAATAACTTGCTCCAGGAGAAAAAAGTATGCATATTTGTTTAAACAATAAAAACCAAACAAATTTCTTTTGTGATTTTGTATCAAAACTGCATCATGTAAGATGATTCATGTGTGCAACTGACTTCGATAAATACATGTTAGCACTTCTCAGGGAAAGGAATCAGAAAAACAAACTCTTCAGTGGGAACAGAAAGCTGGAAAACAATGCTGTCAGCAATTATATGTGAAATTTCACTAGAAAAAAGTAATGGAAATGCTGCAGTTTGGCACAACATGCACAGCTGTCTGATCACAGGATACAGCACTTCCATGCAGCTCCTCTCCAACCACATGCACTATTCTGTGTCATACCCTCATCCCACTGTAACTAGCGAAAAGTTGAGTTTTGTTGGGTTTTTTTTGCTAACAGAAGGAAACGGGGGACGCTGTGAAGTGTTTCTTTAATTCAGACCTGTTTTTCAGCCCTGATGAGCAGAACCTTCTTTCCTTGAGCACCAAGGAATCAATCTACAAACTTCTTACCAAATTTTGTTTTGCAGCCTACACCTGTTCAAGATCTACCTGAAATTTATAGGCCATTGACTGCTCACCAGCTGTCCTATGCTAGCAAATTTAGCAGGACCAGTGCGCAGGTCTACAGTGGTCTATACCTCAATCATCACATTGTCTCTGTTGTTTAGGTTGTGACAACCAGCATTGTCACACCATCCCTGTATGTATTTAACAGACATGTAGATGAAGTGCTCAGGGATATGGTTTAAGAGAGCACAGGTATGGGTCGGACTTGATGATCATAAAGGTCTTTTCCAACATTGTGATTCTGTGATGTCTCAAAGTCTCTTTCAGACCAAAAGAAAAGGTTAATTATGCCTGTATACAGAAAGTGCCTTTTTATCAGTTTTTATCAGTTATTTCCAGTCACCAGACCAAATTCTATCCCAACCCCTTTAGAGTTATTCTGAACTATGACTGACTTTTTTTTAACTACTGGGTCGGGTGCAGGTGGGGTCCTGTTTCCTATGAGCCGCTCAGGAATTCCTTCTGTTTTCTACAGAATTTCTTCACTGTGAAAAGCAAATCCAGAATATTTGACCTTCCCTCTGCAACATCTTAGAGCCACAGAACCACAGACTGGTTTGGGTTGGAAGGTTCATACTAAACTGGTAATTTTCTGTGAACCCAAGTGTGAAGCGAGCAACTGATCCATGTCTTCTATTTGCTATCATGGGTGTCCTGATTTCATACTTCCCCATCCCAGGCTAACAAGCATTTTCCAAAAACCTGAGCTGGGACATATGGATTTAAGGTGTGTGTGTACCTATAAGAGAGCTTCCATAATAAATGATAATTCTAAATATACTTTCAAAAAATGTTTATTTTTATGGCGTAGTATTTATAGTTTTCTCTTTCAAATTAAAATTTTACAAGGTTTTGAAAAGTGATATATAGAATAATAGAATCATGGAATGGTTTTGGTTGGAAGAAACATCAAAGGGTATCTAGTTCCCATCTCCTGTCATGGTCAGGGACACCCTCCACTAGCCAAGGTTGCCCAAAGCCCCATCCAACCTGGCCTTGAACACCACCAGGAATCCAAGGGCAGCCACAGCTTCTCTGGGCAGCCTGTGCCAAGGCCTCACCACACTCACAGGGAAGAATTTCTTCCTTATATCTAATCGAAATCTCCCCTCTTTCAGCTGAAACACATTACCCCTTGTCCTATCACTACTGTACCTGATAAAAAGCACCTCTCAATTTTTCCTGTAGGCCCCTTCAGGTACTGGAAGGCTGCTATATGATTTCCCTGGAGCCTTCTCTTCTCTAGGCTGAACAACTCAACTCTCTCATCCTGTCTTCACAGGAGGGGTGCTCCAGCTCTCTTGCAGGCACAAGATATTTTTGTCCAGGAAAACATTCTAAACTCTTGCACCATGATTATCTTTTGCATAAATTTAATTGTGTTCATAGTGCAAATCTTAAAAGCAGCTTTATTGGCAAGGGGCTGTTATTGTGGGGAATACATTTCAAATTTAAACTGACTCTGAGGACTTACTTTACCTCTGCTAAGTGCTTATCTTACTCTTCCTTTGCATGACAGCCTTAGCAAACTAAACCTTTTATTTGAAAATTTTTTAGTGTCAGATCACAGAGACGTTGTCATTTTAGAGGAGAATATATTTTTCTTTGGTAAAGTGTGACATTTTCCAGTTTAGGTTAAACTAATCAAGTGAGAGATTCTTTTGCTCTTTTTTAGGAACACTACAGGTGAGGTTGCTCCAAGTTTTTAGCTTTTTTTCCAAGTATAGCTAATACTGAGTACTGTTTACAAAACAGTACTGGGTTATTGGGGTTCTTTTTTTTTTTTTTGGCCAAGAAATGCTGAACCAGCTGATCTGTGAGCTTTGGCACCTTTGTGTTAACAGCAGTAGCATGTCACTGAGAAGATTTCAGGAATTCATTTCAAGATGATGGTTCCAAATGGAACAAATGTGAAAGTGGAACCACAGCTTTAGTAAACAGTACTTGTGTGAATTTTTTACCAAAATATACTTACAAACTTGTTCTTCCATGTTCTCTAGCATGATCCATACATTATTTTTTTACCCTGCATTTCAGACTGATAGTCCTTGCTGAGCTATTTAGCATAGGAAGCAGAATATGCAACAGCTTCTATTTTAGTCCATCTGATTTACTATTAGCAGCCACAGCAAAAGGTTATGATTATGGACCACACTGTTACTAAGCCAAGCCTCTGTCACCATTAAAAAAATCTATTAATTAAAGCCAAGTCACCATTAAAATGGTACTATGGCAGGGGGGGCTTTTACCAGAAGAGTATGAGGTAAATTGTACAAGGCTATTGGCCAACAAACATTAAAAATTTAAAAATTGATGTCTTTTAAAAACATTTTATTAAAAGAACATTGAGCTCGTTCAGGTCACAAATCCTTTGGTCCCTCCTCTCTGTGGTCCTCTGACATAAATTATTCACTTATAAAAGCATTTATGAATTAAAGCAATTTTCAGCATAAAGCATGGGTGTGATTAGCAGTTCTTGATACCTTAGTCACAGCAGCAATGTAGGTTAAATTGACAGTGTTGGTAATATTTTCTGGGATTAATTAAATCCATGAATTATTTAACAGACTAACAAATAAACAGGTCACATTAACTTTCTATTATTACTACAAATTGTTACTGTTATAAAACCTTTCCTCTCAGAATTGTAAAATATGAGCAAAGCTCTTTCCTGGGGAATTTAATATATCAATGTAAATTCTTATCAGAAATCAGGAAACAATTTCTGAAACACATTGGTAGCTCTTACATTGATGATTTCTGGAGCTTGCTTCTGAATAAAAAAACCAAAAAAACAAACCACTCAAACAAAACCCAACAAAATCAACTCCAAAAACCAAAACCAAAACCAAACCAAAACCAAAACCAAACCAAAATCAAAACAAAAAACAAATAACCCCAAAACCCCCAAACGCCTACACTGCAATTTGCAAAAGATGTCTCATCATTTCAGGCTGTCCTTTCTCCAGTGGCATTAGTTATTACCTGGAATTATATAATTATTTTTTTAATTGAGTCAGTACTAATTTTATGAGCTACCAGGTAGCTTCCTAGGAATTGCAATTCCTTCTCCATTATATTACTGTACTACTTTCCTGAATTATACACCTTATATAGATAGGATATCTATCCAGGCAAGACATTCCAGAGCCTCATGCACATGAAGTTAAGCACTGAATCTTTTTCTGTCAAAAATAAGGATTTTTTTTTAACATCCTGCCATATTTTTTTTAAAATAATTAAAATTACAAATAATTTTTGGACTAGAAGCATACATGTTTCCTCCCTGAAATAAAAGTATTTTCATTGTGGTCAACAGATCCTGCTGTGCTAAGAGCCAAAGGCATACAATAATTCTACTTAGTTCTTACATTGTCATTTTTTAAAGATTTCTTCCTGTTTCTAGTTCAGGAAGAAAAGATGTAGTAGAGAAATGGCACAGCCTCTGGGACCACTTCCCAATCCGACCTGCAAGGGGAGTTTTTATCTAAACAGAAAACTGCTACAAGGAGAAAAAGGCAAAATGTCTTTGACTTGAGGAGTGAGACCTTCTCTTCTACCAGGAATTAATTTATTTTTCCTCACACTATCATACTGTGATCTGACTGTCCATGCCTATGGAAAAACAGAAGACTGTACAGTATTATGAGATATAATGATCTTTCTACATATCTTCTGCAGCCTAGGAAGAAGTAAAGAACTAGCTTGGGAAAGTTAACTGTAAGGGAGAAAAAATTTAAACACCATTACTGCTTTTAAACAATAACATTTGGAAAGTAATTTCCTTCTCTGCTCATCCCAGATAGTAAAATACATAATCTTATAATCACTTTTGAATGTTTATAATTATTAATATTTACTAGTATTTACTAATTAAGGGCATTCTTATAGGCACATTTTGGTACAGATTTTATTATTATTATTTTATCACACTTTTCCTACCTTATACATTCAAGAGCTACAAGCCTTGTTTTTAACCACTACCACCAGGAAAGCCTCCTCTGAGCAATTACTCTTCTTCCAGTTAACTTGTGGAGGCCACAAAAGGCAGAAGGGAGGGGAGCTGCCCTGTATTACTTCAAATCCTCCAGTTACTGGAGGGGTGGGGGATGCTGCCTCTGGCTCATCTCATCCTTCTTCCCCCTGAAAAACACTGCTTAAGAGGCATGAACCCTCATAACAGGCTTTGCAAAATGAGGGTGTCATTTCTGAAAGCACTGAAGGATTTGGCTCAGTTCTGCTGCCACCGAAATGAAAGCTAAAACTCTCCTTGGCATCAAGGGGAACACAGTAACCCCTTCAGCAGGGGCTAACATGCAGCATGGTTCACAAACCTAGCGCCCCACAAGTCGTACATATTGCTTTAAAATTCAAGATTTCAGGCATTTCTTCCAACACATTTGATATTCTCCTCTTCACATACAGGTCTTGCAAATGGGAATGCAGTCACTTAGGCTTGTAGCTAAACCAGCGGCTGTTTTGTCAGCTCAGCAGCTGAAGAGTGGGGCAATAACAGGTAAGATCAAAGGGCTTAAATAGCCTCTGCGGTCAGAATGACAAAATGCTTACAGCCTGGAATAGGATGTAGTCATTAGACTGGGGAAATGAACGATTTTGCTGAATGGGCACAATGGTAACTGATTTGGAGTGAAACAATAGGCTTTCACCTCATTGTAAGATCAGGAAGATTTGCAAGGTACACAGGAGGACTGCAGCTTCGTTTTGAAGTTAATATGGGATGAATAAAACAATGGGAGAAATGATCCAAGCAGGGCAACATTAGAGCAAGAACACTGATGGGGTCAGGGTATTCTGACCTTTAGGGTTAACCAGATCAAAGGGTTTGCTGATTAGCAAAGTTGCTTTATTTTTTTCTTTTTTTAATTACCGTAAAATTGGCGTCTCCATGGTTATTCTTTTAGTTACCTTTGCAGGTAGACATTGCCTATATGAACCAGAAAAAATAATTCATGACAAGCTATTTGCAATTAGAAGAGAAGAGAAGAGGAGAGAAGAGAAGAGAAGAGAAGAGAAGAGAAGAGAAGAGAAGAGAAGAGAAGAGAAGAGAAGAGAAGAGAAGAGAAGAGAAGAGAAGAGAGAAGATGCACCCACTACAGGAAAACAAATCTGTGGGATGTGTTTTCTTAAGGTTGATATTAATTCCTCCTATAACATAATTGCCTGATCAAGTGCCCACAGTACTTGTTTCCCTTTCAGAAAATTCTGTCAGTTAAAGATCTAGGCCCAAGGGATCTGGTTCTGGAATCTTGGCTATCTAATTAAAAAAACCCAACAGCCTTCTGCCATAGAAATCTCAAAAATCTAAACAAATTCAATATGCTTGCATCATCACTAGGTTGATAAACTCATTTTCATGTTTATAAGACAAATGAAAAAAAAATTTGCCAAATTATGGAATCATAGAACATTAGGAGTTGGAAGGGACTGTATCTCCATATCTCCCCCATGTTATTCAGCACATGTTTTGTGCACATTTTGTAGACAACTGTGTCTGCTCTTGCCTACTAAAAGAGAGAAAGGTGTTTTCCAAGTCATGTTGGTAAGTCAAAAGTAGCAGAGCAGACACTTTTCACATTAGAAAAGCAGAATGATTTATCAGAATGTTACCCTTGAATTATGGAATCATAGAACCCATCACACCTCTGCCTTTCATCTAGAAGAGACTGATATTTAGAGGCAATCTAGATACTTAGTTCCAAAGACTGGTCCATTCTATCAACCCGTTGCTATCAGGTTTACTCATGCTCACATACAAATGGTGCCAACTTGTGGTCATGTATCTGGGCATTTTTCAAAGACCCCTTATTAGAACTATATTCCAAATAATTATCTTTACAGTTGGATGGGCATTAATGGGAGGATTAGATCAAATTCAACATCAATAGATGGCATCAAAAGATGCTCTGAACTGGGAAGTGTAGCTACACGATAAGAATTACAGTAACCTTTCTACATAAAAAAAAAAGGGAAGCAGGCATTTTTCCAAAGAAGCTAGGAGAACAAGCACTGAGCTGTGTATGAGTATCTCTTAAATGTTAATGCATCTATCCTGAAGTCACAGTCATGTTATTTTTGCTTTAGAGACAGAGAACTGAACACAGAAGTACAAATACTAATGCTGTAAGCTGTCAGCAGGCAACTTACTGCTTTGAGTGAGGTCAAGGTTTCTCTTAGAGACATTGAACAGAAGCTTTCATTTAATTTCATTTCAATTTCAGTAATTTCTAAGCTCTAAGCCTCGAAGTTTAACTGCTGATTCTAGATTTTACCAGTGACATAAAACTTTGGGGATTTTTTACGGAATTTAATAATTTCTGATAAAAATTTGTTTCAAAATAATTTCCACATTAGCCCTGTGATACTGGCTAAAGAGATTACATTAAAGACCAAAGCAACTCAGCTGTACCATATTGGAGGACTGCCCAGGAGGACTCTCCTCATGGGACCTCCTCCTAACCACTGTCCTCCTCCTGCTCCTGATTGCTTTGAAAGATTTTGGAAAGGAGCCTTTATGGAAAAATATCTGGAACTCCCTCAGACTGGAATACTTTCAGACCTCACAGACCAAGAAGGCATTCAAAGCAAAACCCAGCTCCTGGAGGGATAATTTATATGGAAATTTTGCAGTGTTTGGTATTTAGGAACCTGGATTCTGTCCATTGCTAACTTCTTATTTTTTACCCTAACTTGCCCAGAATGGTTATGAAGTGCATTATGAACCCTACATTTAAGAAAAGAGATACTATTGTGTCTTCCTATAGTCATGCTGTCACTTTAGTACATGGCTCCCAAAAACCTTCTGCAGTTATACCCATCCTTGTTCTATCAGGATTTAAAAGGTAGCCCTATACAAATGGAACAACATGTTCAAAGATCGAGTTATATGTGTAGCTCAGGCTCCAGCTTGGCATCCACCATGTCAGATCCTATATCAGCTGCTAGAACATACCTGGAGAGCAGCTGCAGACTGCTGCTCAGTTATCAGAGACCTCCCACTTGGTTACTCCTCTGCTGGATCTACCTCTACACTCTAACTGTACATGAAGTGTCATGAAAGGGGAATTCCAGTGCTGAGGGGGGAGAGATGGAGCTTTGCTTTGGGAAAGGACAATGTGACTTGCTGTGCAGGCACAATGGCTTACAAAAGCACACTATCTTGGGTTGGTTCAAATGAAAATCCCTTTCACCAGGAAAATTAGAAAATGAAAGTTTTGTAGATTTAGTACCTGTAAATATTTCGGGTTTATTTTTACTTCTAAGTTGCCAAAGGATGTACTCACTAACTCAGTGAATAAGTGTGGTCTTAGGGAATCCTTGACACGACATACAAACACTAAGACAAAGTGTTTGAGAAAGAAAAGTCTGTCCCTCTCCCTGCAGTCCCATGTATGATCACCGTTTCCACTGCTGCTAGCTTATGGAAGCCTGAAGGACACCTAAAGACCAGTATTAAGGACAGTCATACAAATCTCAAGCCCCTGACTACTGAACATGGGAAATACCACTGCAGCCCCCAGAGAAACTGGTGCAGCGTAAGGGCTGAACAAACAGGCAGGATGTAGCCACAAGATGCGCACAAGGGGAGGCAGGAAGGACCCAGCCCTGCAGTAATCAAAACCCTGGAAAAGCCTCTCCGCTGCTGCCCTTTTCATCCTGCCCCAGACCTCAGCCCCACATTCTGCAGGAGACAAACAACCCTAAAAATCAGACCCCTATAAAGAGCTCATGCTAAGCAGTCAAAATCAATTAGCACTCTCAAAGTAGGATGAATGATAATGGATACAGAATTGCCTCGGTACTCAAGAGACTGGGATTCAATCCTTACCACTCTTAGACTTCCTCTGTGACCTTGGGCAATCCTATCTGTTGCTCTTTTCTTCTAAATCATGTTTTATATATTTCTACCTCACACAAATTTCACAAGGTTTTTGAATCCTTGGCTTGCAAAGTACCCAAATTTTATACTTGATGAATCTGTAGAGAGTTTGAAAATGTAAGGTTGTGTGATTTTCTCCTCTAGACACGCTGGTCTAGTTGCAGTATTTTTTGGAGCTGTATTACTATTTTCTAAAATCATCCATTAAAAATATTTGACGTTGCAATGAAGTAAGGTAGGTACAATAATTTTATTTTCCTCAAAAATCTCTGATAAGGCATAGGAAGAATATGAATAGGTAATTTTTATTATTTTTTTTTTCATTGAGAAAGGTGAATGGCCCAGACAACCAATGCAATTTTTTTTTCAGTATCAGGAACTGATTCGCAGGTGTTGATGAAATCACCAGGGTGCAAACAGCAAGGAAAAAAATGAACACGCACCAAGGAGGTACTGGTAGAGGTTGCCCAGAGAAGCTGTGGCTGCCCCCTCCCTGGCAGTGCTCAAGGCCAGTTTGGATGGGGCTTTGGGCAACCTGCGCTAGTGGAGGGTGTCCCTGACCATGGCAGGGGGTGGGGACTAGATGGGCTTTGAGGTTCCCACCAACCCAAACCAGTCTGGGATTCTATGATGATGATTCTATGACAGTGGACAGTTCAAAGGCAAAAAATTACACTCAGACTTGAAAATCCATAGAAGATGAGCAGTTTTAAAACACATCCTCTCTTCTAAAATCATCTATAAAAAAATATTTGAAGTTGGAATGAAATAAGGGTGCTTGCACAGTTACTTACTACAGTGGTAAACAAATATTGACACCTGTCGTAAGTATTCCACACAAGGTAGCACCTTTCTGGATGTTATAGTAAGGAAGTCACAGATGCTTTCTAGAAGAAAAAAAAAAAGGTTTTCCATAAGTTCATGGCAAATTTATAGCAAAGATTTGAAATCTAAAATATCTCAACATATTAAAAATCACCCACACATGTGTATGTACACACATGTATGTACACTTTCCCATCCATGTACACCCAGAGGAAATGCACTAAATTAAAGGTTTGTGTCTCCATGTTCTTAGTTGAAGGGAAATTTCTTGCTGCTTAACCTTTGGGTTTGTTTTATTTTAAGACAGTTACACTTTTCTTTATACTTTAAAAATTAGGGTGCTTTTTCTTCCCCCTATCCCTGTTTCATGCAGATGATGTACCCTTTGAAATGTGCTTGCTCTTGTTGCCCACTAGAAGGAGAGGGGTGAATGCCACATATCTAATTGTGTGTCTCCACAGAAACTTTCCTCTAATTCCTGGTTGCTAACCCACATTCTTTAAGTCCTCTGGCCTCTTTCCCAACACTCCTCCTCTGTCTCACAAAGAAAAGAATTTGCTTTTTTTCCCCCCTATCCAAGGTCTTTTCTCATTTCAAAGCAAGCTACTTGAATGACTATTCAGTGTGTGCAGAATGAGGTCTCTCCACAACACTATGCTATAGTAAAAGCCGTGTGTGCTTATAAAGGCTGCTTGAAGGCAGCCCTACCCCACAGTGGCCCAGGCGGCATACACAGCACCCTGACCTAGCCATCTGTATGCAAATCTCCACAGACTAAGTAAACTTTCATAAAAATGTTCTGGCCCCTCTTTCTGTGTGTTTAGCAATTATTAGTGCACATTGGTCCTTTGTGTTATATTATTATGCTTTGTGTGCAGAGGAGACTCCCTGGCACCTGCGCTTGTAGGTGGCAGATGGCAGTTCTTGGCAGCAATACGGAAGTTTTCCTGAATGCAGCTAAGCCACAAACTGGCATCTTTTCTTTCTTTATGCGTGTACTGAGGAGAAAGGATTAGTGGTAGATTACCAGTAGCCTATCAAGGTATTTAGCAACAACAACAACAACAACACAAAAAGAAAAAAAAAAGGGGGGGGGAATTTTAGCAAATGTTTTGAAAAAGAGGAGAAAAAGAGGAGACTGTACAGCAATAACTTAAAAATTGCCAATAAATAGCTATGTATTAAGTCGGCCTCTTATACACAGAGGTTGCAACTTTACCTTTCTCAGAAGGGTGAAAATGGATGCCTGGCTGCTAAATTCATGTTTCTGGAACATTTGCTGTGTTTTGCTCTTATGTACTTATGTGAAGGTTTAACATGACTGCTATTTTAGTGACAGTGTCTGTGATCCAAAAGGATCACAAGGTGTCCAACACCAAGATAACACACTGAGCAACCATAATGCAACTGGGGTGTGGAGAGCCATTAAATCAACCAGTGCAGCTCAGGGTGGAGATGTTGGTTAATAACATCTACTTGTGAATACCCAAAGGCAGGAGTGGTTTCTGCCTGAGACCGGATACCAGAGAAATCAAGAAATCAGCGAAGTGCATATAAAAAGTCTAGATGTTAAAAGAGACCATACATTATCAATGGGTATCACAGAATCACAGACTATTAGGAGCTGGAAAAGACCTCAAAAGACCATCCAGCCCAACCCCCCTGCCCTAGCAGGATCATCTAGATTAGATCACACAGGAACTGTGTCCAGATTGGTCTTGAATGTCTCCAAAGAAGGAGACTCCACAACCTCTCTGGGCAGCCTGTTCCAGTGATGTCAGCCTCACAGTGAAAAAGTTCCTCCTTATATTAAGATGGAACTTTCTATGTTCCAGTTTGGAACTCCTCATTTATCCTGGCTTCCTCTGGTACTTTTGACATTTGTGGCTCCTGCAAACAGTCTCCAACAGTATAGACAGAGGCAAAGACGCCATTCAGTAACTGCCTTCTTACTGTCCTCAGTCACCAGGGCACCTTCCTCATTCATCAGTGAGCCCACACTGCCTCTAATATCAGTTTTGTCAGCTATATATTTAAAGAAACCCTTCCTGTCATTCTTAACATCCTTTGCAAGGTTTAACTCCAAGGAGGCCTTAGCTTTCCTAATTGCCATCCTGCAATCCTCAGCAAGAGTATGAGATCTTTCCAATCTCAAGGGTATTAGATTGGAAAGTCTAGGCCCAGTAAAGCAGAAAAGAGAATGATTCCAATGGAAAGAAATGGCAGGCAGGATGAGGATCTGGGGAGTTGTTCTTGGTCTCTTTCTGACTCTGTCAGCTCCTGAGGTAGAAGGCCAGCTGTGATTTCTGAGAATGGGTGTTTCTATGGCTTGTATCATCTTCCTCAGTAACCACGTCTCCAGGACTACAAACAGCATCTTAAAAGAGACTTTTTCTGTATGTTTCATTTTTATAGCATATTTCTGTGGTATATGATTTCTGACTTTTAAACCATTTTTAATAAATGCTATCATTCTCTTTGACTAAGTCCAGTGTTAGACTTCTGAGAAGATCACACAGAAGCATAATACTCAGGGGAGAAATAGTCTGCTATGGATAAAGCGGTTCTCACCCCATTAGGTGGGCAAAAGTGAGAGTTTGTTTGAACCACAGACCTCAGAGCACAAGGAAAATATTGTCTCATTCCAAGGTAAGCCAGGGAGACTGCACCACAGCAGTGCAACCTTAGGTGGCCTTTTTAGAGCAAGGATGTAGGAAATGTATATGAAAGGGAGCAAGGCACATAAAACAGGAAAAAGGATGGTGAGAAATAAAAGAAGGGGAACAGACGGGGGATTGAAAAAAAAAAAAGACCAAAATATTCAAACAAATCATAAAAAACATACCCATTCAAAAAAGCCCACACCATACAAAACAAAAGAAACAAATCACCAAAGAAGGATAATGACATGCAGGAAGAAGAAAAGAGTTAAAGGAAAACAAATCGAGTGAAACATAGACTGATGATACTGTACATAGAAAAGAATAATGGGACTCACCTCCCCCCAAAAAAAAGTAGAAACAGTTGTTGGAATAGTACAACCACAGATACTACTCTACCCATGCAAAACACACTTGAGGTGGACACAGTAACTTTACTGGACTGATCTTTGGAGGGCTCAGGGAAGTCCAATACCTATCTGTATTAGCCCATGAAGAGCACACTAATATTGAAAGGTGGACACTAGCTGTTTACAAGGGCATGGAGTGACAAGATTAGGGATAATGGCCTTGAGCTGAAGTAAGGTAGATTTAGAATAAACATCAGGAAGAAATTCTTTACTGTGGTGCTGGTGAGGCCCTGGCACAGGCTGCCCCCTCCCTGGCAGTGTTCAAGGCCAGGTTGGATGGGGCTTTCAGCTACCTGGGCTAGTGGAGGGTGTCCCTGCCCATGGCAGGGGGAGGGGGGACTAGATGGTCTTTGAGGTCCCTTCCAACCCAAACCAGTCTGTGATTCCATGGTTCTGTGATTCTGTATTATGTGAGAAAATTCCAGATGCCTTCAAACCCCCCATTCTGGAATACACTTAACCCTATTTCATATGTACTTTAATTGTGGCACAATTTAGTTAATATTGTTGATGTATGTTTCTTGTTACCTTTCTGAGGACACATGTAGTCCAGCAAAGGCAGGGATGAAGCCACCACAAAGGCATGGCACCCATCTGTCTGTTACTTCCATCTGTCTACAAAGTGCATGGCTCTAACAGCAGGGGTTAGACCTGTTCATTTATCTTTCAAAATTTCTGTCTGACTGTAAAAAAATGACATGGTCTTGAAAACACTGGGGCAATATTCTAGATATGTTAATTACAGTAAAGGTTGAGTAGTGATACCAAAATGAAGGTATTTTGCAATTAGACAAAGGAGAGTGATCCATAGATTCATCCTACCTACTGCACTGAGATATATCATGCAATAAGTAGAACAATTACTTTGATTTACCATGTACAGGAATATTTTTTCCCCAGAACTAAATTAAAACACATATTTTACAATGCAAAACTTATTTTAAGGACATCAGGCAGTAGTGTGAAGCCTATAAAAGGAACCTCTCCATCCTGCAGAAAGAAAATGTTGATTTTATTGCAGTTCAGTTCATTCTTAAAGACAGAGAATCCCCTCCAAGGCAGACAGGGTAACTGCTGGCAATTGGCTTTCATACTCAGAGAATTGCTTATCATTACCATTAGAATAAAAGTTATTTTGGATGTATTTTAGAATGAGTAAACAGAAGATTTACTAAGTACACATAGGCATGTATACACATATACATATACACATGCACCAACACACATATGTTTATAAAAATGTAGTTAAAGAACTTTACAAATGACAGCCCTAAGGCACCACTAGAAATGGAGGATCTTGTGACCCCTGCTAGCCTGAGCTATTATGAATGTAACATACTGTAAAAGCAGATGTCCAGACCCAGGAGTGCCACAGGTGCATCGTTCTTTTTCAAACATACAGCACAGACATTGAGCTTACATCCACCTGAAAACTTTTTGAGTTTAGTGTTAATTCTCCTTCCCAATAGCAATTGTTTTATGCAGCTGCCAGAGATTACAGCAGGACTCAAAGGAAGAGTTTGACTTCTGTTTCCATTTATTTTCTTTTCAGTGGTAAGATGGTAAAGTGATTTTACAGAGTACAGAACTGTATTCATTAAGGACAGGACTAGTGCTTATCATTGTTGTCTGAGTGTGATGCTCTAGAAATCAATAAAAAAGCAGACAGACAGTCTCCTTTGGAAGATCCAGAAGCATCTGCTTCTCTCCAAGGGATAACAGCACACCTAACCGCTTACTGGAGTTTACCAAGCATTTAAACTGTAAGTTCAAGAAAGGTGCTAATTCAAAGCAGGTTCCAAGACATTCAATAGGTACTAAAATGTCACTTCATCTTCAATATTTTGTTTATCCAAGGATACAGGAACTGAAATTCTGCTAGTTCTCTTGGGAAACTGTTCATTATGTTGTTTGACATCACTTTGGTATCTTTTCAGAAGATGCCTACAGTTCTGTCACATCACTGCTTCCTTCTCTGCTTTGATCTACTTGACGAACCTGTGGTTTCTGAAAATTGTAGTTAGAGAAGAAAAAGTAACCATCTTGCAAGGTACCAAAACTACCTGGCACACTTACACCATTTGTAACAACACACAAGGCTTGATATCCCACACAGGCCCACCCAAAGGCTCTGTTTTCCCCTGCTCACCTCCCTCACCTCCTTTCTGTACCAGATTGTGCAGGCAGCTGAGCTGAACACTTCTAAGCAAAAGGCAAGGGCTAGTCATGTCATCTGTGGACACCAGTGAGATTTGCAGCCCTGTCCACTACTCTGAAATGAGTAAGGCCGTGCTGAAAAGTACATCCATTTTTCTGAATGTATGGCTGGAACCTGCTGGTACTACACAATTTTGTTTTTTATGCTGGATTGAGGTTTAAATCAGCAATGAAGTAATTCCAGGTGGAAGATATTGTTGCACCCAGATTATTAGATCACTTGAAATATATCATTAATGCTATTTTTTTATAAAATGGAAGTATGCAAATTTATATAAACTGTGTAAACACCTGGAACTTTTTTAGTGCTCCTCCAAAGGAAAAAAGTTACCATGAGACTAGGAAAAATAAAGAAAACCAAACCCCTGCTCCTGATTCTTATAAAATTGTACTCTGGAGCCAAGGAAACATTTTTTGTGTCATGCACACTGAAACATTCCCTCCCTGCAGGTGTCCAAGGCCAGGTTGGATGGGGCCTTGAGCAGCCTGGTCTAGTGAGAGGTGTCCCTGCCCATGGCAGGGGTGTTGGAGCTAGATGATCTTTAAGGGCCTTTCCAACCCTAATCATTGTATGATTCTGTGATTCTACAGTAGCACCCTCTGCTCCTGGAAATGACTGGCAACATCACTACTAATAAATTGAACCTTGCCAGGGCTCATTCATTGGCTCAGAGGCCAGCTGCTGTGGTCTGGTCAAGTCTATGCTATCAAACTTCCTCAGTTTCCAAAACAAGATGGGCACATCCAAACTACTAAATGGGAGTGGTTCCTGGCCTGTTCAAACTCCTGAACTTTGCCTGGGAATGGTCTGTGTGACTGTCAATTGGCTGTAATCAACTATGTGCCAGGGAATGTTTTTCAGCACAATAAACAACTGAGATCTGACTCCTGTTAGTTCACTCATATGATACCAACAAGAATGAACTTTACATGCAACTATTTTCCTTTCATGACATAAGGAAATCAAAGAACAATACTGTATGCATTAGAAATCAGTGCTCACCAGACTGATCTGAATGGAACCCTTTTAGATAATGTGGTATAGCCATATATATGGAGACATATAGATATCTATATGTGGATATAGGTATATTAATTTATAAATACATACTGATAACAAAAATTTTGGAGTGACCATTTAATTTCACACGTGGAAGACAATCTCAATCTGTTACAGGCTATTTTGGAGCAGAGTCAATATTATTAATCCATTAGATTAACAGTAACTGCTCCCCAGTAGGGCAAAGACTGTTTATATATTCACATTAGCCATTGCTGAAGACAGGATCTTATATTTGATTAACCCTAGATCTTACTGCATGCTAAAATACTAGTGTTTAGAAAGTCTGTTCACGTTTTAGGAACTGTTTTCAGTTATCCAAGCACACATACACAGACCCACAGTGTGGGAATATTCCATTTTATGGTTTCATTTTCCGCCCCAGATATCCTTTATAGTGAACATCCTAAAAAACTGGTAAGTATAATAAGGGAAATGAAGTCTTGTCCCATAGACTTGACAGCAAAATCTATTCCTGGATTATGTACAGTTCATAAGAGTTCATGATGTGTGAGATGTGCCTGTGTACAAAGCTATCCAAGAGTTAGGTTACTTCAGACTTTCCCAGGAAATCCTTTGAAGTGCTCCAGACGTGATGTCTAAGGTAGCTCTTCTTTTAAATTGAGCAAGGGATCCTCATGAATTAGTGTAGCAGTAGCCTCACCCAAATACCAGTGAAACCAAGTTTTCCATTAACTTATGAGGTTTGGTTCAGGTTCTATCTAGTCTCATTCAGATATTGTCTGATAAGAAAATATGCATGTGCTTCAAAATGTTCCCACACTTTGCAAAAGGGATGGGAGTGGGGTGAAAAAAAATGCAGGAAAAAATAGTGGGAATGTTTCTCTGGGCAAGTAATCTTTGAAATTGACCATCATAACTTCAAAGCCAGTATCTCACTCAAAAAGATGAAATCCAACCAATTAATCGCTGACTGAACATCTTTTGATCCAGACGATCAAGATGCTTAATTTCTTTCATGAAATAGTCACCACAGTCAAGTCTTGCTGAAGTAATTCAGAAAAGACTCAGCACCTTGCAGAACTGAAAGACAGTGCCTTTTGAGGGAAGACATCATCTCACAAATACACTTACATAGAAGATTATTATTTTCACACTTCCGGTGGAAATGGGTGGGTTTATCTCATTTTACTCTAACCACTAAGAAGCTAGGAATTATTCACTTTGGAATACCCTTTTACCAAAGGAGAGATGGTCATCTCAGAAGAGATTTCCTACAGCTCTCTTAGACATCTCCTTTGGTATGAGATGAATTACCTTTTGGGGGTGTCCATCTCTCACCATCAGCTGCTGGGAGACCCTGGAAGATTTCCTTGGAATATACGTATAACTGAAGTTGGCTGAGACAAATCATAGAATATTGGTACTTTTCTGTCTGTTATGTAAATTACTGCACACTTCACTATGCAGTAATGATTACTTGTACCCCCGCTTTACAGTGGTCATAGTAATGTCCATTTCCATCCCAATACCATTTGTGATTTTCAGATGGGACCTGATCCACCTCTGTAAAATCAATGAGAACTGAGTCAAGCATTGTGTCAGAAACTACAGAAATTTTTAAAAGTCCTGTCCTAGGAATTTCCCTCTCTGTCAGGGAAATTCCACTGAATTAAAAAAAAACAAACCAACCAACCCAACCAACCAAAATCCAAAACAAACAAAAATAAAGAAGACCACAACCATAAACATGACCTTCCTCAATACATAATGCTCCAGCACATATATCTGCATATCCAGGAAGAAATTTTTAGCAACTAAAAGGCTGAAGAAATTTCTGGGGGGAAGATCACAAGGGAGAACTAAATGCTGAATGTAATCGAAGTTTATCTTTAGAGTAAAAGCTGAATGATTCATCTTTCCCCAATTGCAGTGAACATGAAAAAATCTTGTGCCACAAAATGCTCCCAATTAGGCACGGTGTGCAACACACTTAAAAACTCTGAGGTTACAGGAGAAATTACGGCCTTAACAATCTCAAAACGTGTCATGAAACTTGATAGGCTAATTAAAGCAACAATAGGCTCAATTTTTACATAAATCATGTTGCATTATGTACATAAATGCAAGAAATAATTTGTGAGAGATTTAAAAATGTTGCTTGGCATTCATTCATCGAGAGGAATTAACTCTACTGGCCCTGCGATAGATTGAGGGCAACAGGAGGATGTAAAAAGCAGGGCTCATATTCATTGGAGGTTCATGGCATTTACAGTGTTTTAAACAATCATGTTCTAAGGTTGATTTTGCAGGCTATCTTAGTCACTATCTCCAGTGAAGGCTCTTGTGTAAACAGGGTTTGTTCTACCCCGACAGTGTGCCTATTGTAACTTGGAGCCACCTGTTAGACAGCATGAAGTGTTGCCTAAAAAAATACACAATAAGCAGATTGTTTGTTACAGTTGTGCACAGACAACTGTATTAGTGTTCTTCACACCATATGTCTATATAAACAGAGCTGCAGTGAGCTATTCACCAGAAACTCAAACACTGATGAAGAAGCTTCTCTTAAAAGACCCGGGGCTCACAGGCATTGGTTCACCTGTTTGGCTTACGTCAGGATTTCAACTGCTTGGTTTCAAAGGGGGAATATTCTTTCAGAGGTTTCTGGGGGAGGTTTTATGATAGAAGGAAAAAAAATCCCAACAAACCCCCCCACAAGACAAACAAGCAAAACCCCAGAACAACATAAATTCCATGTTTGGTGGGTTTAGTAGTTGTGTAGAAAAGGAAGGGAGGTAAATTTGCTTCACATAATCTGTCTGACTACCTTCTGAGGTAAAAATAACACAATAAAATTTTATAATGCATATAAGAATTGCTGTTGTGATTACAAAGTATACCTTTATCCATGCATCAAGAATAAATCTGAAATCTCATGCAATGATTTTCAGAGCTCAGTCATATCCAGGGTTCCTGAAGTCTTGGTGAGGCTACCTTGGGCAGCCTTTTTCATTCACTTAGCCTTTTTCACAAGGAGACATTTTGAGGGGAGGCAAGGAATTAAAATGTCTTTCTTTTGTTTGTTTGTTTGTTTTTGCTTTGTGCAAGGAAAAATGTTACAGTTGAGCAACAGACACCACTGATAGTCATCATGGAATAGAATAGAATAGAATAGAATAGAATAGAATAGAATAGAATAGAATAGAATAGAATAGAATAGAATAGAATAGAATGAGAAAATAAATTGCACAAGTCTTTCAACAAAGTCCATGCAAGGATAATCAATTGTATAAGCTCAGGTCTCAGTAGTTATTGAATGATGTGATCATAAAGGGCATATCAAGGCCTAACAAGCTCTGTTACACAACTGCCTGACAATACTGGAGCAATGTAAGGAGGCATATATTAATGTCTGTCCCTCCTGTTGCTTTGGTAGCAGAAAAGTGGCATGGAGCAAATGAGTTTTGAATACATCAGCTTGGAGCTGGTGCAGTTGTGGGACATAAACTCTTCCAGAAGAAAAGCCCATTGCAGATAAGTTCCTCCTGGAGCAAGGACACAGAATGGGAACACAAAACAGGCATCAGCATCTGGTGCCAGCTCTGCTCCTGCAGCAGCCTTGTGCCTATGCTATACTCTCCGAGGGTACATTATTAAATGGCTATCCAGTCCCCACAAAGCAGGATTCTTGCAGAGGCTAGCAGCACTCTTCCTACACCACTGAAGCTGATCCACAACATGAAAAACACCTATCAGAAATATAAAATAAATTATGAAGGTATTTTTACTCTTCAACACAGAACAAAAGAACCACAACAATTTATTTGCTAATGACTGTAAAAAAAGTTCACTTTACAGCTGAACTTCTCTAGCAGCACAGATCAACTGTTATAGCTCCAGATTACATGCTGGTAGTATTTTAAGCCTGTTTTCATGTACAAAATATTTTCTCTGATACTGCTTAAAAGTAGTTGTGCAGGTTTTGGCTCCATTCAAAACAAAAACATTATGTACCCATCTTCTATCTTCTTTTTTCCTTTTTTTTTTCCTTTCTCCAGAAAGAAGTGTTTTCTCTAAGAAGCAGCATTAAAGAGAAGACTTTTTAAAAAGGTTCTGCTTCAAGGTTAGTTAACCCACATTTTTTTCACAAATTACCATGAAAGCTTTTCCCCTGTGCTGGTTTCTTTCTATTAACACAAAGAATACAATGCCTCCCAGTTTTACACATTATATTGGTCTCTGTTTGGAATAATATTTTATTTCATAATATAGGCATCATTAAAAAAATCAAGCCATTGTGTTTTCTCAGCACCATTCTGTAATTTTTCTGAGTTTCTTTTAACTTAATTGTAGAAACAATTTTATATCCAGATGTGTGTTAAAGTTTGAAGCTGCATGGTTCATATCCTTCTTTCTTAAGTTAAGTATCCAAGTTAGTTCATTGTTAAATAAGTGTAGTTTAGAAACAGTTTTCCTAACTATATATGTGGTTGTGCTTTGGATGGGTGCTGTAATTAGTTCCTAACAGCAATACCTTGCTCCTTAGCAATACCTTGCCTCTTAGCTGACATGTCATAGTGCATTCAACAGTCTACAGCATGAAGGATATGATAGGCTGCAGAATAAATGGAAGCATGATTATATCTCATGCACAGTTTTGGCTTACCTACTGCACTTAAAAGCAGCAATGAAGATCCTATGAAATGGTTTCTGCTTTAATATTAGCAACCAGAGAGTCCTTGCTTCAGGTTTTACAGCAGGGAGCACTGCTTTGAACCAAAGCAGCTCAGGCTCCTGGCTAGGAAAAAGGCAGAAGGAGGGGTGTGAAGGTTGGTAAGAGGCTGAAGAGGGATTCCTGTTTTCTTTCCTCTCCCAAGATCCACTCCAACCACACTAACTCATGTCAGCCAAGCAATTTATGTTTCATATTGTTGTTAGTAAGGTATGCCAGAGTCCATAGTGCCACTCTGTATTTTGTAACTAAAGATTAAGACCACCAGGGCTATAAAAGCATGCACTGTAATCCCACAGACCTCTTCTTTGCTAGTCAGCCCTCCCTGGAGAGAGACAAGGTGGACAGGAGAAGTTTTACTAGCTATTATACAGAGTGATCTAAGAGGCTGTGACCAAATCACAGCTGGTCCCAGAAACAGCAGGAAACATGGGCAGGAGGATGGGATGCAAGGCCTTCAGTCCATCAGCCTGCCAGGAGTGTTAGCCGGATTGTTACAAAATTGAAGGATTTTATGCAAACAAGTAATGCAGATGGATGGCAGATTTGGCCTCAAACCCCACTCGGGGATTGACACTTGCACAAAGTCACTCAGTTCGTAGGAGAACTCACAGTGAATCCAAATTTCTAGTCAAGAGACAAGTTCTAGCAAAAAGTCCTGAGTAAACAAAAGACAAAATGAGCTTATGTACAGTGGCCAGACTTGTGAATGGAGAAAAATGGTTCATTTTATGACAGAAGAAACAAAAGAGAATCCCATTCCCTCCCAAATTCTGTATTGGGTTATATGAAAACTTTCTTTGTTTTACCCAAAACTGTTTCCTTATATACTCATGTTTGCTTAATTCTGTTTTAAAAAACTAAATCACATTCAGACTAGAAACTTTGAAAACTGAAATATGATACATTTAGTAATAATATTGAAGGGAATGTTTGGTTTAATCAATATTTTGGTTTTGGTCAATAAGGAAATAAAATGTTGGAAGCAGAAAGTTTTCCCAATTTGATCTAACAATGACATTAACTGTTATTAGTGCAAACACACATTTTTTGATGGTTTTAAAAGAGGTTCTACATACATTCCTCTTTCATCACAGACCATTGCTAATACAGTGAAACCATAGATTTCAGCTGCTGAAGACACAGAATTTTCCAACGGCAATTTTAAAATTTTATCCTGCAACTAATGGCTTTGTTGAAAATGAATCAGCAATGTCAAGGTGCACAGTGGAACCATAAGGCTATTTTTCAAAGAATAATGGAATCACAGAATGTTAGAAGTTGGAAGGGACCCTGAAAGACCATCTAGTCCAATCCCTCTGCCTGAGCAGGATCACCTCAATTAAANTGGATTAGGTGATCTTTTGAGGTCCCTTCCAACTCCTGAAACTCTGTGATTCTGTGAACCTAGCTTTGTATTTGGCTAATGAATACATAGACAGTTTTCAGGCCTGCTAGTGACATTCACACAAGATTATGGGTATGAAAATAGGAACTGTTTCTATTGAAAACGAAGATTTCAATTGAAAAAGTTTTTGTTCAATTTAAGAAAAAAAAACACCAGTCAAACTGTCCAAATTTTATCATTTATTTATCTTTTTTTTTTTTTTTATTTTGACCTTTTAGGGGTTTTGGGCAAAAAATAGAAAAAAAAAAAAAAAGGGGGGGGGGAACAAGAACG